>CM057810.1:103921909-104171909 GCA_030067965.1 Latrodectus elegans
TGTATTGAATTGTAATGCAATAAAAGGAAAATGCTTGCGTGTTGTTCTTGCACTAGGACGCTTCCCTGTGTCTAGTCCAGAGTTGGGCTCTACCAATTAGATAGAAGCAACCTGGTCGAGTCTTCGTGTTTTTGAAGCAAACAGGAAAACCCCAATACTAAGCCAGTCATCCCCAGAAGTATCATTTCACTTGGAGAACATTGCAATCAGGAGCTATTTAGTTTGCACCAGTCACATATAGTGAACATGACAGATCTTCATTTAAGCCAGGATTTTCAAACCAATTATTATTATTATAACACTGTTCTTAAAAGGATTGAAATTATTTAATGAACCTAAAACTTTTGAGAAAATGTAATTATTTTCTCATTAATAATTTTTTTTTATTCTGGCTTTTAAATTCTTGCTTGTTGTCTTAACCAAACTTTGTTCTTGAACAGCCTTCTAAATATGCATTGCCCTCCACACTGTATCGCTTTTAATTTTTTTAATCTAGTTCATGTATACTTGAATTTAGAGTTGTCAGAAGAAAACATTTGACTTTATAAACGATTGCAAGGTTACTACCTTTCTTCTTTAATGATTCTGGAGCTTTCAACCCTTTAATAACTTATGGTAATTTCAATATTCCTACTTAGATTACAAAAAATTATTTCACAGAGAACGCATTAATTGTTCTTGAACGTATAGATTTATGGATTGAATATACAGATTAGATTAAATGTATAGATTATGATAATAAATAATGACAAGCGATGTTGTTATTAATTTATTGTTATTAAATTTGGGGAAAATTATTAAACAACCTTATGGCACATATTTTATGCTCAATACATAATTAAATACAAAAAAAAACCCGAAGAGTTAACGTGAATATCAGAACATTTAAAACATTAAACCTATAAATATCAGTATGCCTAATGTGCTGAAAATTAAATTAGAGGCAAACTAATAAAAATATGCATCATGTAGCTGATAAGAAATATAATCACATGCCTAAAATTATTTAGATAGTGTTTAAATACCAAAAAATATAAAAGAATTAACTATTGATTAATTGTTAATGAAGTACAATGCATAATTAATGAATTATAAGTACCTACGTACAGTAACTAAAAGCAACTTGAAACTATAATTTTCAAATAATTTTGATAAAGGAAATTTAAGAGAACTTAATACAAAACGTTAATGAAATACAAGATTTAATTGAGAAACATCCATAAACGAAAACAACTACAAACCAACAAAGTTGTAATCAATTAATAATCTCAGAAGTAATTGAATGTATATTGCTAAAAATGCTTCATATTGGAATTATGTTAATATATTTTTATTGGCTTATACAAAAGGGATACACATTTGGTTGTTTGTCACTCCATTGTCCTTTTTTGCAATGCGGGCTAATTACACCGTGGCCCATGGTTTAAAGTGGATTCCAAACCCCGAGAATTCATAACATAAGGTGGGATTCGGACCCATGAACTGTTGAGCAAAGGCCAAAGTGCCAATGATACACATTTATTGTGAAAGTACTTTAACAATTGAAAATATTAAAACTTTTTTACTTTTGCCATCATTTAAAATTGCAGTTACGTGTATCAATATCTAATATTGGTTTTAAATGACGACACTAATTTCAGAGAAAAAATAATTCTATTTGTAAATATTTTCTACTGTAAGTTAACAGTACAAATAAATAGCTAAAATACACGTAATCTTGGAATTATTTTGCCACAGAAACAACAGTAAATGAAAGTCTCTTAAAATCTTAAACAACGGGCATCGAGCAAGAATTTATTAAGAAATATAAAACGAAGAGAATTTGTATTTTATTATGTATCTGGAAAAATAACTTGCAAAAACAATTTCTATTCTTTCTTATGAGAAAATTATCATGTGTTTTAAGCAATCCTTTTTTTTATTTTGAATGAAATACATGGAGAGACTTGTATGTGTTATATAAAGAAAAAGGCAGTTTGAGAAATCATTTAAAAGTCAGATTCTAATCGAAGAGCTAGAATTCATTTTGTAAATCAAACACAAGAGTGAATATCTTTGATAAATTCTGTGCCAGATGGTATATTAGGAATCGACTATGAGGGGTAGAGAAATTTTGACCAAAGGATTTTCAAACTGATATCCATGACAATTCTTTATAGGTGTTCATCTGTAAATCTATCAGATTCTAAAGATTTCGAAAAATATTACCATTTTTCTAGAATCTTGTTTTCGAAAAACGTAGTTTCGAGCCACGGTGTTTGAAATCTTAGAAGATCGATATTTCCTTTTTTCTTTGATTGCGTATTTGTGATCAGATTGTGTATTTGTGCCTCGGTAAATTTTAAAATAAAATTCTATCCTATGATATTCATAGGAATGGGTGATTTGAAATACTTTATGAATTTTTAATGTGAAGATGAATACTGTTGATTTATTAACACTATGATAATTAATTTGTGTAGTTAGAGCTAATTTATTGACTGCTCTGTTACATCTCTTAGTAATCGTCAATAGCAAGCTTAAAAAATGCTCCCGTGACATAAATTATAGCTTCTATAGAGATGCAATTTAAATAAAGAGAAGTCTTCGCAGATAGTATACGTGCCAATCTTATGAAACTTTCTGTGCATATATTTACAATTTTCGTAAATATTGCATTGGTTCATTTGGATTTTTTTTCTCTCTTTCTATCATAAAAGAAAGTTGCTGATCTCTATTAACTGTTTCCACAGTGAATACGATAGTATTCTCATCACGTTTTAAATTATTCACGATTCTTTTTCATAATATAGTCTTGTGATTGGTTTTAAAAAAATAATATTACAAAAGAACTACACCTGTATTACCAAAACTATTAGTATAAGAACTACACTAATTCCTGCAATGCAGCTCTATTTGAAACCTATTCATGATCATATTAAAAGAAAAACGATATATTACATCGGAAGCTCATTGGATTGCCTGGAAGCACTTTTTGGAGGAATATGTTTCGAGAAATCTTAAAATTCATATTGATTTTATCCCAGTCACTCAAAGAGAATCTGATTCTTTGAATTTGCGCAGAAATTATCTATTTTAACCTCCTTCCTTCTCTTCATTGGACATTTTCAATTTTAAATATAAATTTTGATCTTAATTAAAAAGTTACTACGTACGAAGTGAGAGATACATAATTAAGATATTTTGCAATGGAGACAGTAAATGTTCGCTATACTGAAAATGAGTACCTGCGTGTCTTCACTCATGGCTCTTTATGGTTGAAGAAAACACACAGTGCTGGAACTGGTACCCATAGTGAGATTTTAGTTTCTACTTAGTAATTGGACCGTTTACTACCTACTTCGCTGGTGAAATAGAAACCATTGTCTTAACTATTCAACAATTGTCGATTATTTCCGACTCTATTGTAAGTGTTGGTTATATTATCAGATTCTAAAAGTGCGCTTCAATCTCTTTTGAATAGTCAAGCTTGTCTCTAATAATTTTAGAATGTAGACCCTTGATTAAGGCCCTGGTACGCAGCATTTCATTCCAATGGATACCTGTCCATTGGAGAATTACGAGCAATGAAAAAGCTGAAGGACTGGAAAAGAAGGGGGTTTTCATAGAACAACGAATATATCGTTTTCTTCTATGATTCAATACGAAACGAATGAAAGATTGAAGATTCTAGGGTAGGAGAGAACAGTTCTTAGTTTCTCAAGGAAGAATGTGGTGGCTCTGTTTAGAGGACAGACTGGACGTGACTGCTTACAGGACCATCTCCATAATATTAGAGTAGCGGATTCCCAATACTGTTTTTGTGTGACTATTAATCAACCAATAAATTTTTGAACATTTAAGTAATTGTATTGTACTTACTCAATATGAGGACATTGTTAAGAAGCGATGGAGATCTCGTGAATTAATGGCTTAAGTGCTAATGTTTGGCGCTTGTAAAATAAAAAATACCGTGTTATTTATTACGGAGGCTTTGCTGTGAACTACAGCATTAACAAGCTTTAAGTGCTTAGAGTTAATTTCTTCTTAACTGAAAGAAATACTTTTTGCTGTAGAAAAAAGTAAATTGAAATGGATTGCGTCCGCGCGCGCGGTCATGATTTGTTAAGTTTGAAGAAGTAAATTTAACAAACGATAATTTTTATTGTTAAAATAGTTATTTTAATTTTTTCAAATAAAATATTTAAAGTAATTGGTACAATTTAATCTATAACGTGAGATTTGAATTCTACATCATTTTTTTGCAATGCACGCTTACTAGGATTTTTACTTTCAGCACTATTGTATAAGAAAGTTATGACGAACATACACGAATCCAACAATGGATGGTTCTTCATGATTTAGAAGCAAGGACAAAACAGAAGACCTCAATTCGTTACCTGATACCTCCAGAAGTATAACTGCACATGAAAGACACTGCGATTTCCATAAATTTTACATAGCCTACCCTTTATTACAGAAAATCAAGAATATCCGATTGGGTTGCAATGGCCATAAAGAGAACGGCTTTTTGTCCAACCTTCTGACGGCCTTCTAACCAACATCAACTGGGCCATGGAGCCCAGTTGATGCAAGTGTCACACACCACTTGCTGATCATTATTTGGAGGAATTTATTTATGATTTTTACATTCGAATGCATTTAATTAGTAGATATATGTTTTATATAATTAATGTGATAATATTTATAATACATTCTGCCAAAAAGTCAAGTAGATAAGTATATTAAGTTCATAGAGAAAGTATTAAATTAATTATTTCCTTAAGTTTTAAATAATACGAGTACTGAGATTTTTTAAATTTAACTAAGATCCGTGACATGACAGCCCGTGTTACCCAAAGCCTACAGTGCCCATAACAGTTTTCATAAACTGAGCCATGGGGTGTAAAACATATGTCCCTGTTAGGTGATCAGCCTAACATGAGACCCCCAGTGTTTAATTCCCAAGCATGCTTGGTACTCAGTTTTTCAACCCACTGAAGGGATGAAAGGCTGAGTCGACTTTGCCTATCCCGAGAATTGAACCTCGGACCTTTGCCTTGGAAGCATGAAACACTACGATTTTTCACTATACATAAACGTTTACTCAAAATTAAATAATATCACTTGAAAAGCAAACTGGTTTTAAGACTGTGTAAATAATCTTTGGAATTTCCAGAATAAAAAACACATATTGTGTGTAAAATAATTTCAAACAATTTTTTTTTTTCAATTTTTTAAAACACTGTTTTTATCGTCTTTGATGCTCATATAAAATATTAATATTCTGTTACATATGATCCCATAGCATGTAATTTGAATTAATTATTTTTTAAAATGTTAATCATAATGAATTGTTTTTTTCTTGACTGATTATGCACATAAAATGTAGATTTACAGATATTATTAACTAAGTTAATTTGAATAAGATGATTTCAAGTTAAGAACAGTGTACTAAATAAATTATTGCCTATTTCGTATCTTCAGGGAGGAATTGGTGAATGAAAAGCGATCAGAACCATGAAAACCGCCAACGTCTTCCCATGCGCCCGAAGCCACCTTCTCTGTATTGACATTCGAGAAAGAAATCCAGTCCTCTTTACTCTGCACCTCTGAAGTCCCCCACTTGACTTCCGACAGCAATCTGATCGAGGGGGCAGCACATCGGATTCTGGTGGTTGTGGGTTTGTGTCATGTGTGGAGGAGGCCTGTGAAGGGAGCTTCTTGATGCGCCTTTGTCGGAGGGAATGGTCTTACCTCTTTTAGCGGATGCCAGCTGCCTGGAACATTATTGTTTTGCCTTGCTGCTCCAGATCTACGCCACACAAGGTAAGTTTCAGCAATCGATTTCACAAATTAGATGCATTTTAGGCACCTTGAAACAATTCTGTGCTCTTTTTGTGGACAAATTGTTAAAAAATTCAGTTAATAGTTATTGAGATCTACTGTCTAATGAAGTACAAATTTAGTGAAATAAAGTTCTAATTTTTTTTCGTTTTTTCATAAATATTATTAATTTATTTCATAAATATTATAAGATTATTTTTGTGAAAAATTATTCCATTACAAAAACTATCATATAAATTTTGAAATGCTCGTGTTACTTTAACTGTATTATAATTGATTAATTAGAAACAAAAATACCAAAAGGAAGTTAGACTTTTTCAAAGTGAAAAAGCATGTAAAGGTTAAATTTTTTGTGATATATTTTTATCATATTTTTACATTCCAGTATTTGAAATCTGTTAATATTTCAAGAGAATAATTTTATAAATTCCTAAATTTTTTATAAAATATATGAGCAAAATCACAAATTGTGAATAGTTAAGTCTTTTTTATTTGTTCGACGAAATTTAAGCAAAACTAACTTTGACGCAAAAACATTATCTTGATACTTTTGAATAATGTCTATATTTAAATTCTTCGGGCAATATTTTATTATTTAAACATTTCCCTTTAATTATTTTTGAAAATTTTTAAATTCTATAAGCAATTTAATTGCAAGATTACACGAGAACCTTTATTTTCCAAAACTAATGAGTTGAAATGCAATTTGATTTCAATGCAAATATGTAAAGATCAATCTTTCTGAACCAACTGTATAATACTAATTTGTGCCTTCGTAATAATGCATATTTTTGTTTTATTTTTAAGCTGGTAATAAATTGTGTATTTATTGACAGTCAACATGTACTCTGACTTACTTTAGTAGCCATATTGGAACAATTTAAATTCCCATTTGATGAACATGTTCAAACTAAGCTATTTAGAGTTGATCGTCTGTTATAATATCTGATTTAATTTTATGGCTTAATTTTTTCAGAATACTTACTTAATATCTGCAGTGTCAGAAGTAAAATAATGTTTTTGAGTTAATACATAAAAATAAAATATCATATTAATGTTAATTTAATGATAAAGCAAACCTAAATAGGTCTATCTCTACTAAAGATAGCATAAAGAGGTACGAATGATTTACGAACCAACACCAAACAGTTTTCGGTTTAAGATCAACTGATTGGATACCTTTATGCTCTTTTTTTCAGGCATTTTAAATTAAATTCCTTCTTATTTCCTCTCCGCAAACATTAAACGTTCAAAGTTAAATAACAGTTATATCTCTCAAGACCTAAGGGATTTTCTTGGACAAATATAGTACCCCATTTGTCCTCGTATACGATTGACTTTCTTGAAAGCAAGATCAACTAAGTTGGCTTTATTACATTCACAATGCTGGTTAGCACAGACATTGTATTAAAAAAATAACCTGAATATATTTTATACATTTTATTGGTGAAAAAAATCAAAGTTATTTTATGCAATTTATTGGTTAAAATATCAAGTAATTTTATAGAATTTATTGGTAAATATATTAAAATTATTTTACACAATTTATTGGTGAAAATATCAAATTTATTTTATACAAAGTACAGTTAATTAGATCACATTTTTCTAAAATTAGATCTTTAATAGTATTAAATTTAATTACAAGAAATAAATTTCGTGTCTAAGACAGAATTTTTCCTTTTTATAAAACATTTTACTCAATGTTCCAATTATTGCTCTTTGTCATAAACTATATAATGAGAGTTGTATAGAATCTGCATTCCGTAACATCATAAAAATATTAATATTATATAAATTGAAATAAATTACTGAAGTATATTTTTTTACAAAAATGGATTTTTAAAATTGAGTATTTATAAAAAAAGGAAAATGTATAAAATGTTTTGTATCCACGAATTTTTTTGGATTGAAATCACAAAATATGAATATAAATAGTTTCTACATGATTTTCTGCGATGAAAACATTAAATATTTTCTTGAATTAAGCTTGTTATAAAATATTATAGAAGATAATTTATTTTATTTGACCATTGTTAATAATTACTGTATTATAACACTTTGTGGAGCTTCATTAGTGGCAAAACTATTGAAAACAAAAGTCTTGAGTACTTATATTGACAGTTATAGACTTGAAATAGAAATAGAATTTTCCCAGAAACCTTGACTTCTTTTGCATAGTAAATATGATTTAAAAGTGGTAATTAAACTGAAATATTTTTCTGTTCATAATCCTGCAAGTCATCAATTTATTAATTATACAAAATATTGAAATTTCTGAGAGGAATGTATACCTTGTCACTGTTATAAATGTATTCATTCTGATGCTTGTCTGATATTAATGAAAATTTGTAATTTCGTCATCCATTAGAATCTTAATTCATTCAGTTTGATCAGAAGATCCAGCAAAACTAAAGTTGATATTTCAACCTTTATGTAAAGGAACAATAAACTAAAAAACCACCTGTTTTTACCACAAATCTTTTCATCATTTCCGAAAGATACACCTACCAATTGAACTGTTGTTATCTCCAATCATCCTCCAGAAATCTATCAGCAGCTAGATCCATGACACCGTGAACCCTAGCGAAGTAGAGCATCACCGAAGTAGTGAACTTGCGCAAATATCCACCAGAGGGAACTCCAAACAATCCAGTGATTCGGGGAAGCCGGCTTTATGTTGCATTTTGTGCACAATGAAAAGACCTTTCGCCCAGATTCGAATGCCATGCTTTTCAGATGCCCACTAATGAGCCTTGAGACGGCCGTTTGATTAAGTCTGTCACGTCCAAATTCTAACACTCCCCTGATGTCCTCCTACTAAACCAGGGAAGGGTGAGCTAGTCAATTGAATTGTAGAATGTACATTAAAACCTAAAATTCTTCCCAGACTAGTACAATATTGGCAAATGAAAAGGTGAGACACACCACGCAATCAGAGCATTGTGGGCTGTTCAGCGTTTACATCTCTGTAAAATACTGGTGGTTTAGTTACTTTTTGCTGAAGGATCACTTATCAAAATGAAGAGTAAATAAACTACAGATTATTTTAAAGTGTTATTGATTTAATTCTGCTTCAGACTGGTGTGGTTGATTTAATTTTTGCTCAACTCTCACCTACAATACTGAAGAATAATATACCTTCATTAAGCTTTGATTATTTTCAATGATTTTAAAATTTTATTGATTTCACATTATTATAAGTGCTGAGTATAATTTGGCGATATTTTTCATCACAAATTCCGTATATACAAGAAGTGTTTAAAAAATTGCAGTCACTCTGTTTTGTGAAAAATTTTTCATCTTAACATAAAACGATATTTTCTAATTTCCCCTTATCTTGATTGTTAACTTATTATTTTATGTGATATTTCATTGTATATCAAAATTTGGGGACAACTACATAATTCTGTAGCATTTGTTCTAGTGATAATCTATTAGGTAATATTAGTTTCAAAAGAATTATATTATGCATCAATTTTATTTTTAAAGATTTAAATTTCATGCTTTAATTTAGAATAATATTTTTAAACTACCTTATTGATATACAAAAATTCTAATTTAATAAAAATCAATCATTCCAATAAAAAAATTATGTTTATTTTTAGTATAATACAAAAAATTTATTGATAATTTGATAACACAAGACTTTTTATTTTTATTCATATTTTACAATAATTGGCAGAAAAATTAAAACTCAAAGCAAAATTGCTAAAATTTAAAACCTGACAAAGTAAACTACGAATAATCTTCAAATATTAAAAATTAACAATTTTACATGTGGTAAAACGAATTGAATAGAAATAAAATCAGTTTTGAAACAAGCAGCGCTTTGATTTTCAGTTCTTTGATTTTTCTAACTATCAAAATATTTTAATATTACTAATAACTGAAAAATTTTATCGGTAATGTCTCATAATTAAGAATATAAATCTCACAGAACAAAGAATGTAATTATTAATTTTTCTGTATTCTTCTCAATTTATTTTTTAATCCAAACAGGTATAAACTGTAAACTATGAAAATTTTATGATAACTATTAAGTTTAAAAGTAAATTATTTAAAATTTCATAACCTGATATTTATTTAAAATTTATACACAGTATGTTTGCAACTGGTGTTACTCGTACTGGTCTCTTCGTTCTTATTATCAAATAAAGATATGAGCTTTTGTAACTATTTATCATTCAAGCGCTCTCCTAGTGTCTTTTGAATTTTTTTTTTTCTTCTGTTTACATTTTTTGGAACTACAATGGATAAAAGCATGCATAAATCAATAATAAATAAAAATGAATTAAATCACGTTGTTGTTACTTGGTCAAGCAAAGCTCGTGGCTATGCGAATTTATGTCAATAGAGATCGTCTTTCAATTTAATCAGAGCACCACGAAGGTGAAAGTACGTCTTCGCTCTTTTTTTATATTCTCCAATAGATGGCACCACCAAAGTATCCATTCTCTCAATTTTGATATTTATCTGAAATGGGAGGAAATTTTCTCCAGACCATTTCACCCATGGTAACTGCTCAATGACCAACCACAAGACTTTCGATTCCACAGATTTAATGAGCACGTATATCGCATGTACTCGTTGGGTCTTTGGCGGCATTGGTAATCGAACCCCGATACCCTATTCGCCCTTCCGGACGGAAGGCTGATACCCTAACTATCAGGCTATCATGGCTCAAATTAAGCCATTATACCCTTTTTTAAGGTTGATAGCTACTTATTTCCATCAACTCGTAGCTGAAAATTAATAAACTAGTAAAAAATTCATACTTTATATTCATTCAATTCAAACTTTATAAAAATAAACAAACATCATTCTTGAATAATCAATATATTGTTGTATGAGGGGAAAAATTAATATTGTTTTTTCAAATGTTAGTATGTCTTACCTGGTGTATAAAAATTTTTTGTATTATTTCAAACTTCTTGTCACTTTAAAGGAAAATCATAAGAAATAGGATTTTCCAAATTTCTAGAAACACAGCGATATATTTTTCGTTAAATGCCATTAAATATTCACTTCCTAAGGTATATTTTCAATTCAGTATGGCATAGATATACCTATATTATTAGAAATATATTTCATCTCAACATTACAGAAATCACGTCATGAATGACTCAAATATTTTAATAATATTTGAAGGATGCTTAACAGAATGCAATAGTAAGATCGCGAAGTCTGTTGCAAAAGGTTGGTTATGCGATTTTAAAGCGCTTACAACAAAATAGATTCAAATTTGTGGTTCAGTAAGGTTGTAGTTGTTTTCTAAAATATCTTCCTTAATGACATGCTAATATGGTACACTCTATTTACAAGGACTCTTCTCAAAACTAATGAAGCATTGATTTTTTAATACCCTTCAACAGCCTTAAATTTTCTATTCCAAACTACTCTCAAAAGAAGACCTATTTTTCAATTGAAAGAAAAATTTAAGTTATTGTAATAAAACTGCACTATCCTACTACTTCTATGACTCTTTATTGTTATAAAGAAAGCAAATTTAAATATTTATGGCCAATTTCTATTCATGTTCTGAAAATTATATACGCAAATTTCATTAGATGAAAATGTCATAAAATGCTATTTCACTTAGCAATTAAATTCTTTTTTATAAGATACATTATAATTTTTAGTGGAACAAAATATTACAGGTTAAGAACATAATCGATATCTTTCTTAAAAACAAGAGGTATCATAAATTACTACGTAACCTAATATTTCACACCATCGAAATTATTTCCATCTCCTTCTCTTCCTGCAAAAATAAGAGATTGGCTAATAACATAGATTAGGTCTTAAAGCCGAGAACTAATTTCTCTCAATTTTCCCTAATTGAGTACGAGTTTAGTTGTTTACTGGAGACCTTTCAATTTCTCTTTTATCTTAACAACTTCCCCTTTTTATACAGGGTGTCCGACGTTGGATAAAGGATCGTCGTGATTAATTATGTTTTAGAAAAGGAACAGAAAATTAAAAGTTTGTCTTCCTTTTTTCTTATTTTCAGCTGAAAGCCGGCTTTTGCTAAAGCTTTTCGAAAGTGAAAAAGAAGTTCTTCGTCGAGAAATATCAAGTCTCCCTTTCTGATAGTGAATTATTGCTTCAATAGGAAGAGGAATGTATTCGAAAGCTCGCTGAAGAATTGGATCGGGAACTTTTTCGATTTTATTGATAGGTCTCAGCACATAAAATAGCCTTTAAATGTGCAATTTCTTAAGTACGTCTGAGGATAAGTCAGAGCAATTCGTTTTGTTTCTAATTTTTGATTACGATTGGATAATGTGGCTGAAATAAAACAAGTTTTTATTTCTTCTTTAAAAAACTAAAATTCGTAATTTAACAAAGATTTATTTATTAAGTAGAGCATTTCGATATTTGAAAGAAAATTTTCATTATAATCAATAACATTTTAAACACAAGCAATAACTGTCTCTAAGTTTAAATGTAATAATAGTAGTAATAAAAATCGAATGTAAAAGTTTTTGTAATTTTTTATTGTGATCAAATAATATGTCGGAAATAAGTTATTATTTTTTCCTTAAAATTAAAATTTATAATTTAGTAAAGATTTTTTTTTTCTTAATCGAAATATTACTTAATAAATAAATGAAAATTAAAATTTATCATTTATTTATTTAGTAATATTTCGATATTTGGAAGAAAATTTGCATTATAATCAATAACATTTTAAACGCAAACAATAACTGCCTCAAAATTTAAATGTAATCATAGTAGTGAAAAAATTAAATGTATAAATGCGTTAAATTGAAACTATTCAAAGGTAAATATTATTAAAAATACATAGAATTGAATATCCTGCAAAGTGAAATAGAAAATTACATTGTTATTTTCTATTAGATTGCACATTTTTTCTTCATTTCTAATGCACTGCTACTTTAGATAGTGTACCTTTAATACTACGAAGGGCGGAAGTGATACCAAATTACGTCGTGAGCCCCCCCCCCCCAGTGGAAGTGACATGGTTGCCCAAAAGTAAGCGGGTTCTGGTAATTCAGAAGCAGAGACCAAGCAGGCTTGGCCTGCTACCCAAAAGGTATAGTTTCCTATGAATTACATTGCAATTATGAACACGTTGGATTTTTGGTTGGATCAGAATTTGAATGCACTGCCTTACGATAGCGAAAGCGAACGCCCTAACCAACCAGGTTTCTGATTGCACAACCATAACAAACAGAAAATTTAATAAATATGTTTAATAGTTGTCATCTCGTAAAATAGTTTTAAATAAAGACAATATAATTTTTTCAACAATTTTCCGAAATCTTCCATAATCAAAAACGTTTTATTGGAATTGAAATAAAAATCCTATTTATTTTGAGTTAACGAGGAAAATAATTAACTTTAAGCAAGTTAAAATTCTCAAGATAAATATTATTCTCCCTAAAAAATATGTGGTTTATTTTTTTAGCCTCATTTTTATTATAAGTACAGCCATATTGTTATAGTTGAAATTCATAAACAAACGATCAATATGGAAAATATAAGTGCTTTTTTTAAATGTACAATGTTTTTTTAATATAGAACTATTTATTACATTGTTCTCCAGCATGAATTATCACTCTCTGCCTGCTGTAAGTGTATGTTATTCTGTGAAGCCTATAAAGTCTTTGCTCTGTTGTGGTGTGTGTTTTGTGAGGAGGTTGCAAGTTCAAGTGTCGACCTCATCACCTGACCGTGGTAACAAAATTATGAGGCGCTTGAGGACAGGCAAATATTCTAAATCCATTAACCTGAAGTATAGTCCAGTACTTAGTATTAGTGCAGGTACTGGTTCAGTACCTGTGTGTGTGCACCACTATACATGTATTCATTATATTAGATTAAATACTTTATTATCTAAAATTAAATAATATTTTTCTTTTTGCTTTAAACTACCTTCAAACTTTGCTATATAGATATTAATATATATAACTTTAATTTAAATTATATATTTAATAACTAATATAACATAAATATATGATATACTTGATAAAAATACTTATTTTGTGCTCTTTTTTCTGTTACAATGATACATTTTATAATTCAAAACAGGCTATAAAATCTTACTGAAATTATATACATAAGCAAATTTGTTGTTTAGTATAGAAAATTACAAAAATTAACATAAAATTACACACATACATGTTAAATAAAATTACACACATACATGTTAAATAAAATTACACACATACATGTTAAATAAAATTACACACATACATGTTACTTTACTCACATTTCAATGATATTAATTTTGAAAGAATGTTTTAATAAAAATTTATGAATAATTAAAATAATTTTATAAAAATCATATAAATAAGTTCATTAATATTTTTTTTAATAATTCATGCAATTTAAAGGATTTTCCTTTTTTAAATTATTAATTAACGCAATATAGGAAAGAATTTCATTTAGTTAATACATGCAAATCTCAATATAAATAACCAAAAAAAAAACATCCAATTATTTTTTCTTTTTAAATATTTAATTTAATATTTAAAAAAAAAACACAGGATTCATTTCTTGCATAAAGATATTTTATTATAAATGTAATAATAATTAAAGAAATCAAAATACCAATTTTAATAATTCAGACATTAACATAGTAAGATGTGAAATAAAGCATAAATAATAATAATAATAATATACGACAGACATCATCAAATAATTTCCACAATTTTTAAAATTCTCTAATTGATGTATCTCGGCAGAATGCTAATTAAGCATATCATGATTGTTGGTATTTCAAGAGGTTTAAAACGATTTTTTTATTTATTTTTCTACTCATTTTCTATGGTTCACATTGCTTTCTTTTGAAAAAAAATTTCTTGTCTTATATTATAATTATAAAAAATCTCTAGATTTTAACATATTTCTCAATGATCGAAATTTCACTCAAAATATATTTTATCCCTAATAAAACAAATCTAATAAGAACTCTTTTAATTAATTAGAAGTATCTTTCAATGAACTTTAAATGAATAGACAAGCGTAAGTTTTAAGAGATCTCCTTTTATCCATCGTCTTTTCATAAAATGAAAAGCAATTATGAACACTGGTTCTGTTTTGTTATTTAGAATTTTAGTTTGACTTTCTAATTAATATTCCTTTCAATATTTTTAATCTCTTTAGCTATTTTTATTACTATTTTTCCATATTTTCCTTTAAATAAACATATGTTTTTTTCAGTTTATACATATATGCTTCTGTACTGTATATTCCTGTTTAAAGCAGCCAGAATAATTTACATTCATCAAACATATATTTTAATTCTTGTTATTGTCCACTTCAAACGTTCTGGAATCATAATTTATGATTTATAAGGATTTAAAATTATATTAATGTGTGATAAATTATAAAAGAACATAATAATGAGTGATTTCATTGCAGTTAAAATAATTTCATTATATATATATATATATATATATATATATATATATATATATATATATATATAATTAACACAATTTTCCTGTTTTTTGCATCGCATTTCTTCCGTTTCTGAGAAAATTCTAATAACTAAATAAAGGTAACATCGTTTCGTGTAAAATAATATTTAGGATCGTAAATTATAATTATGAATTATATATATATATATATATATATATATATATATTACACTTTCCTATCATTAATATAAATCAAATGTTCAATAATATGTTTCGATCAAATTAGTAAAATGTTATATGTCTCAAATATTCCATATACATTCAAAATGAGTTAAAATCGGTGCTATGCAGAAACTCTTGAAGACTTTAAGCTTATATCATTATATATTTCTGATATTTTACTGAAAAAGATTTTGCGCTCATAAGCATATCAAAATTTAAAAAAAAATTAATTTGAGCTATGTTGAAAGAGACATCAAGCAAGACAAGTCAGAATATCTGAGTTCGTCGTTAAATTAACTTTTTCTGAATCAGTTTTAAATGATATTTTAATAGCATTTTATTAACAGGCCTAATGACTATAAATAAAGCTATGTATATATGCATAAGAAAGGAAGTACCGATTTTATGCATGCTATTAGTTCTTATTCACGTTCTTTAGCATTGACACAAGAGGTTATATATTTTACATTGAAAATGGATTCAGTAGTATGTATGACTCTATTCCACAGATCTTTTAATCAACTTTTGCAATCTGATCCTTTTAATTTTGTAGTCCAAGTTATTCAATGTTATGAACTTTCTTTACTTGTGCTTTGATGCATTGTCCATTTACTAATGGACAATGCAACAAAGAACAAGTAAAGCAAGTTCAAAACATTGAATAACTCGAACCTTACATCATATTTTTGATTTCCAATCCTTGCCAATTACAGATGGAACAGAAATAAACAACTCACAGACATGTTCACCACATTACACATTAACTGTTTTCCTTCTCCTCAACAACTTTTTAAAAGCAACTTTTTCAAGGACTGCTTAAACACTTCTTAACGTGACAATCCCTGAAATGCAGAAGATAAGAGGAAAATATTTCGATAAGTATATTTAGTACTTATTGAATAAAAATATTAATGATAATATATTTATAATCATAAACACCTAAATTAAACTAAACTCAATTGCCCGACAGCCCCAATGGGAGCCATGGCCTACAGTGCCAATATATGTGTACTTGACATTGTGCCCTTGGGTACGAAGCATATGTCCCGATTTAATGGGTTGCTTAACACGAAACACAAAATGCTTACTTTCCAAACATGCTTGATACTTAGATTTATTGACTGAAATTTATTATGAAAAGATGAAAGGATAAGTCGACATTGCCCAAGGATCAAACTTCCATCTAAGCACATGGTCTATCCAAGTTCCTACTGGCAATATTTGATGTGAATTATTTTATGAATTCATTCAAACTTTTTGTCATAATTTTAAAGCATATAACACAACTTTTATAACATTAGAAAGAAGATAAAATTTACAAAGAGTATCCCTAATTTTATTTTTATTAGTAACATAATTTCAATTTAAACGTAATTTTATTTGTAAATTTCCCCGCTTCAAATAATCCCTTCTATTCTAAGTGAAATTTTATTATTCCTCACTATTCGTGATACTTCTGTTTCTTTACATTGTGTTTTTTCTCTAACAGAAAATATTTTAGGATTTAGCAGTTTTATATTTTTCAGATTTTATTCCGCATACTTGTTTTCTTATTTACCATTGAGTATTTTCCTTTCCATGTATTAATGTAAGGTTTGAAAAAATTAAATTTAAAATAATATAAGAATTGTATGAAAATTACGAGTAAGCTTTTTAATTTTTATAAACATAAGTTTGAAATCAGTAGAAAGTTTTTACTTCCAACTAAGAAAATTCATGCGGCTTTTATTTTAGGAATTCTTGTATTTTAAGAGATTTTATAAACTCTTATAAAAAGTACAAATTTTCTAATAGGTGTTGAATAGGAAAAATGGTAAATCCATAAAAAAGAGGAAATAAAGATTAGCATAGCGATTATAATTTATATTTCCCATTTTATAAATAAACATAAGTTATTAGTAATTTAAAATAGTTTATAATGTAACTAACAGCGTCGTAAGATTTGTATGGTATACATGGGGAAATATTGAAGATTAAAATATGAAAAATAAAATCAAAAATATTAACATTCAAAATTCAACAAAATTAATAACTTATGAATAACAAAATATGAAAAAGAAATCAACAAATTCAAAATCTAAACAATTATCTTTTCAAGTTAAACTACAATTAATTAATTCTAAATTTATTCTTAAAATTGTTTTAAGATATCGATAGTTACCAAATAATGAAACATGTGATCAACAAAAGAGTAGCCTAAAATTTACTTTGGCAAAAAATAATTAAGTAGCTGTACTTAATAATAAAAATATAGATTAAATAATTATTAAAATATGTTTCATATTTATTTATTTTGAATTATGCTGTTTTTGAAAATTTTCTCATCAATTTTCTAATATATCAGTCATATTAGTTTTTCCAGTAACGATCTAATATTCTATGAAGAGTAAATTACTTTCATCATAAAAATTATTATAATAAAGTATTGCTAGGTTTACAAATCTTTATTAATTAATAGGATTTATTCTGATGTATTTTATGTTATTAAGTAAACATAAGTATCGCATATAATGTTTTCAAATTTTCCTTAAATATAACGAATAATTAGAATAAATGTGTCAACCATATAAATTCTCTTTAAAATATAATTAATTTTCTATAAATAAATCTTAGTTTTATGAAATCGAAATTTTATCAAGTTATATATATATATATATAATATATATATTAATATATATATATATATATATATATATATATATATATATGTATTATATATATATATATATATATATATATATATATATATATATATATATATATATATATATATATATTTATATATATGTATAATATGAGTTTTCAATATTAACAAATATTCTTAGAATAATTACCAGCCGGATTCTTAATACTATTGACTATATAAGATGTTATACATGCATATATTATATTTAAATATTCATTTATACTACCCAGAAGTATTTTCATATAAGAATAATTAACTTATTAATTTCATATAAATTATATAATCAAATTTGAAAAAGAAAAAATTAACTAACACACTTAAAATAAACAAAACATATTGTTAATTGCAATGAAGAATAAAAGTTATTCGAAACTTTCTATAATGGAAATACACATGTCAAAGATTTATTATGAAACATTGAAATTGACCTATTTTATTGCATTTAAGAATCATTTTTAATTTAACTAAAAAATCATTTATTTTCTTTGTTTAATCAATAAGAAATTTACTGAAATCAGTTTTTTTGTCTTCTTAATTGACAATAATAAAAAATTCTCAGAATTGGAGTTAACATTTAACTTTAAATTATTTTAATATACCTGTTTATTACATTTAGTTTATCTAACTACTAAAAATCAAAATATGTTAAATCTTTATATGTTTTGCAAAATATTATTTGTAAGCAATTAGCATTTTGTATTGCAAATAAATTCCATTTGAATTTTGCATTCATACGGAATCGTTTGCAGTTAGGCAGTACCTGAATCTCTCGTAAATTACAGTAACGATATAAAGAAATTTTGTCACTGCATAATAAGGAACATGATAAGACTTCTCAATATCACCTTTAGAATTCATAGCACCTTCGTTTTAACTTTCTTTGGTGCGATCGACTCAAAACGCAAAATTTCAAAATTGTGGTTGACATTATTTAAATTTATTAACATTTCTTTTATTCATTTCCTTATCTAGTACTAACTCTAATAATTTAAATAGTAGCAATAGTTTCATTTAATTCTACTTTTAAGCTATTTTTCGCAGTTTTATTCCAGGACTTTTCTCGATCTGCACCTATTTTTAATTTTTTTCTATCTGAATTTCAGTTTATTGATAAAGTTCTTAATAGCTCTTTATAAGATTATTAATACTGAATTATGAGCTATTGAATTTTCACTTGAATTCAGTATTTGTAATATATTTTCTCTGAAATGTTTACATTTAAATCAAAATATGCTTATTTCAAGAAATATGTTATTTATATATTTACTTGTGCTATGTAACAGTGAAAAGTTAAATAAATCAAAGCATTCTTATATGTTCATCAATGAAAATTTTCAAAGTTATTTTGCAGAAGGAATATGAAGTTTTGAACCAAAATTTTTAATAAATCATTTTAATTATAAATAATTTAAAATAATAAATAAGTAAATTATCTGAAATAATAAATAAATAAATTATTTAAAATACTAAATAAATAAAAGTATTTGATACAACTACTCACAGAATTTTCATTATTCTTACCTTATGCCAGTGTATTACATTCAAATGTTAACATACTAGTTTAATAATTTTAACGATTAGTTTAATATCGCATTATGTAAAATAGCTAATAGTTATTTTTTTCCTAAATATGTTATTGGGTATATATATGTATATATATCGTTTTAGTTCTATGAGCTCAATTAATGTGATAATAAATAATAACATTTTAACAAAAATAATGGCACATGTGCCATATAATCCATACGCCAAATTCTGACATTGGTGATCTTTTGGAGGATTTTCTTATGTATCTTACAACCCTGTTTTTGTTACGTCATACATATGGATACCTATAAGAATTATGCAGAAAATTCTATTTTAGTAACCCTAGTATTTAAGTCATTGCGCACTATACGATACATCACCTTGGCAACATTTATTCATCGCCAAAGAAATTCAGAATTTGGAATCATGGATTATACGGCACCTGTGCCAAAATAATTTATGATAGTAAATATTTTTAGTATTTCATTATATGTAGTATTTCATTAAATAATATCTATAGCTAAATTTGCTATAGATATTATTTAATGAAATACTACAGAAAACACTCAATAATGGCAATTTCAATGAATAAAATTATTATTTTACAGCACATCATGTATCATTATAATACTATAATTCTTTATTCTTAATGTGCATTTTAAATATCGAAATATATTATCGTTATCCTTAGAAATACATAATAACTTGGAATATTTTTAAAGATACACAAAGTCTTGTGAAATTACATTGATCCATAAAAGATATAACAATGTATTCGCAAGTGTGTGTGTTCAAAACTATTAAAAACCATGTGTTCAAAAACCATAAAAACGCCAGCTAAAAAAAATATGAAAAAAATGTTTCTTGAATAATATATTTTTATTATACCTAAAGTAAGTTTGTCTACATGTTTTTATGCTCATATATACCCTTACCTTAAATGTCAAATTATTAATTTTTATTTAGATTCCTACCCTTTTAACAAGTATTTACCAAAGAACTAAAAAATAATCTATTCATTATTATTCATGACTATATAATTTGAAACTTATAAAATTATTACCTGTATAATAAAATTATTACTAATTATTAATTACCTTCATGTTCTTCCAACAGTATAATGTAAAATAACATTAATCGTAATAAAATCAATGTATGCAAAATTCAAGTGAGCGAGAAAGTATCTTAGTAAGAATAATTTAGCTCAAAACAATGCAAGTTTTAATCTTTTCTTCAACAATTACATTTTCAGACTGTGTAAGTGTAGTATATTTAAAAAAGAAAACAGAAAATTTTTAAAGAAGGAGTTCTTAAATCTTCTTGACTTTTAAAGAGTTCACGTCTTTATTCTTGAGACAATTACATATTAAAATTCTTCTTGGAACATTCCAACATTCCTAAAGAATAACTAAAAAACTATAAAGTATATAAGCAAGGATTTTTCTATACATTTTTAACAAATGAAGTAATTTTACAAATTGCTCTTTGCCTCTTAAGTCTTTAAGATATAAAAAGATTTCTTTTTACTTTCGACGATTAAAAGCTTTTAAATAAATATAGGCTTTAATTTAAGCATATTTTAATATAATTGCTTTTGATGATTCTCTCATTATTTAAATGTATTTCCTGCATTTTTTGATTTATGTAATAAAATGAAAATATTTTAAATCCACGCTTAGAATTTAATAACTTCAAATTATGAAACTACTTGTAAAATACTTTGAAGATAACATATCTTGATGCGTTATTAAAATTTTAAAGTTATAATTTCATATTTTATCGATTTGTATTTCTACTTCAATATTTATTTTATAACATCATGCATTGCATTTTGAAGCAAATATGACACATTCTTTTTTGAAATTTATTCTAAGCAAATAAATGTCTAAAATACTTTCCAAAAATAAAATAAATGTGCCTAATATTTATTTAAGAGACATTCCAGTATATTTAATTTATGTTTTCTAATAATTTGACTAAAATACCATTTATTAATCTTTGAATAAAACTTAAAAGTTGTTTTATGTTAATTTATTATTACATTTCAAATGAAAAATACGAAAATATTAATAATTTCACAATATCGAATTAGTTAATTAATACTTTCTAATAAATGATAATATATGCATCAATTTCAATATATATATATATATATATATATTTATATTTATATATATATAGATATATATATATATATATATATATATATATATATATTTATATTTATATATATATAGCTATGTAAAATTAAGTTAAGAGCAAAATATATAGGAATCTAATGCAATGACACAAGCTATATGAGGCTGGAAGAAACATTGAAAATTCAGACTAAATTTCCATTATTCGATAAATATTTACTCGCTGGTGATTTCAAATCAAATCTCTAGATATTAGCTTAATTAAGACATTTTCCTGATGTAAATTAGACTGCTCTACTTAAATTGACATTTTTATCTTAAAGGTAAGGTATCTTAAATTATTCAGCCTTAAATAATAATAGTAAATAGTTGCTTAAGTCCATTTGCCTGACAATAAAGTTTAACTTCTAACAAAGAAATCCAATCGAATTGTAAAATAAATAGAGCAACAATGAAAGCAATATAGACATTGAATTAATTTTTTATTTTAGAGTTATAATTAATTTTAGTGGAAACAACTGCACTCTAACTATACAATAATCATTGAGCTAGATTATAATTTATTTAATTATATCTAATACCAATGTCCCCTATTTCTAGTTTTGCTTAAATATCAAGCGAAATTGTGTATTTAATTTTAATGAATAGAATCATTCGCGGTGAAACATTTTTGGACATCATTTGAATTATGGCAGAATTGTTTTCGAATTAAACTTTTCATTAAAGGTTTTTCTGGTAATAATTTTGAAATAACATGTCTTTAATAAATTTGACATTCTCCAAATGATTTTTTTATAGAAAATACTATATTAATTTCTTTTTATGTGTATATGTAGTAAACTCAAATCTAACTAAAATTATATTGAATCTTAAAATTAAGACAAGTTAATATTTAAAATTAACTTGTTAATGTATCTCAAAATTAAAAACAGGAATCACAATTTTAAATTACCTTTCATTTGCTTTTTAATACCAATACTTATATTTTATAAGTTGTTATTTCTTAAAATGAACAAAGATATGCTTGTTTTTCTTTCTTTCTTGTAATTTTTTATTTAAAGTTTTTTGCCAAATGAAATAGCAGAATTATTATTTCGCTTTTTTTTTTCATTTATAAATTACAACTAAAATAATTCATTTCAGATCCTTATTAAAATATTTGTCGATACAGGAATTAATAAAAAAAAACATGAAATATTTTTTTCTTAGAATGTATAAATAAAATAATCGTGATGAACGGCATTCGGCACAGGTGCCGCATAATCCAGGATGCCGAATTCCCAGATTGGCGATTTTTTGGTGGATATTCTTATGTATCTGGCAACTTCGTTTTTATTACGTCATACATATGGAGACCTATTAGCATTATGCAGAAAACTCTATTTTGATAAACCTAGTACTTACGTCATCACGCACGTCATGATACATCGTCATGTTGGCAACATTTCTTCATCAACAAAAAATTCACAATTTGGAAATATAAATTATACGGCACCTATCCTCGGTATTCAACAAATTAAAAATACACATATTTTTCCATGAACTTTATTTGCAGGTATGTATAGGATATATATGATCCTATACATACTTTATATATAAATTATGTATATATATATATAGATTATAATATTTATGTATAGATTATAATACTGTTTTCTCATTTATCCTATTGAATTTGTGTTATTGTATTATCATTTATTTGCAGGGCAAAGTATACATAGAATATATATTACCCTATACATACTTTATATATAGATTATAATATTTATATATAGATTACAATACTATTTCCTCATTTATCCTATTACATTTGTGTTATTGTATTATCATTTATTTCATAAGTTTCATTTTATAATAATTTTAATAATAAAGATTTGAGAATTTTTGGGGATACAGGCATTTTAGCATAAGAACTTCTGAATCCATAGCATTCATTGAAACTCATTACTTAATAAAAGTTATGTAATAATTTTTAAATTTAATACATTTCGAATATTATATGACAATATTATCATCATAAATTTAGATAAAATTTCATAGGGGAATTTATGTATGAAAAAATGATAATCTTGATTAAAAAATAATCTTGAATTATAAATTTCTTAAGCTTTGCTTAGTGATAGTCTTATAGACTTTGAAATTATTTTTACTTAAATCAACTGACGTCACAGGTGCCGTATAATCCAGGATGCCAAATTCTGAGAATGGCGATATTTTGGAAGATTTTCTTATGTATCTGGCAACCTCGTTTGTATTACGTCATACATATGAAGACCTAAAAGGATTATGCATAATATTCAGTTTTGGTAGCCCTAGTACTTACGTCATCACGCACGTCACGATACGTTTTCTTGGCAACATTTCTTCATCGCCAAAAAATTCAGAATTTGGAATCATGGATTATACGGCACCTTTGCCCAATTGACATTAAAAAAGCTATTAAAAAATAATCCTTTGATTATGAAATTACCAACTCACATGGCACATATATCATAAAATTTGAAGAAAACTAATTAAACTGAATAATATTATGAAACAAATTAATATTGTTACAGCCGAAAAATATTTCTTATAAAATAATTTAAAAGTCATGACTCCCCCCTTACATTATTCCGATAAACTTTCTCATATGATGTATCTTCTCAATAAAATTGAATGATTACTATGTAACTATTGAATGTTCATACATATTTCAAACATTGTTTACGCGATTTCATTTCTATGAAAGTTAAACTAAAATTAGTGACAAATAAGGACATAAAATGTCTTTTAAATAATATAAAAAATTGTCAAAAATAAATTTTGAATATGTATGATTACGCCTAAAACAGTTTTAATTTCACACAATTATAGTCATATTTATTATCTACATACATTATATTCATAATCGAAATTTAATAAAATGTACATTCATAAATATATAAGTAATTTTATTTGAGCAAAAAAATTTATTACAAAACTGTTTAATTCATTAATTTACTGGAATATTTTAAAGTAATTTCAAAAGAAATAAATACTAGTTTAAATTTTAAAAATATTACAGACCAGACATAAAATCATGATATTTAAAATAAAATAAATTTTTAATTTTAAAACCTGGTATCCCCTTTACAAAAATGACTTATCCATTAATCAAACATTAAACTACCGAAGCATTTAATTTGACTTCTGCAGTTAAACTACCTCATTCCAAATAACTATGACTGCAACTAACAGTTTTAAGTGGATGTCTACCGAAAGCGTTTGAAAGAGATTAACTTAGGAAGCGTGAAAGGCAATTTATCAAAAGAAGGGCTTTCTGAAAAGACTGTTGTGTCTATCACAGTGTGCGTGTGGTATTCAAGCAAGGTGTGCGTGACTGTGCTCTAACACTGAAAAGCACTAAAAGTTTGTTCATTATCCCAAATGGTCTAAGCTTTCGTCGACTCTAAGGCATTGAGTGTCAACTTTATTAGCCAACGTGTTTTCAGAGATTTTCACGTAAATAAAATAATGTAACATGGAAAAACTAAAGAAAAATCTTTTCTCAACACATGAAAAGAGGCACTTTTTCTCATAATAAAATATAAAATAACTGTTAAGGAACATTTCTTCAAGAACCTCTAGCTATATACATATTTTATGAAATAGTGATAATAATGAAATGAATCGCATTATGAAACCACCCAAATATATTATGTAAAATAATAACTCAATCAGTGAATTCATGCAGATGTATAACTGTGACATTGAATTCAAGAATTGTTAATTAAATTTAGAAATATTATTTAAAGTTAAGAATGAATTTAGATACAGATTATAAAATATTCTTTTACTGCAATGAGTATATTAATATATATGTATATTTAAATTGGTGAATTTAATGCTGCTTATTAAATGTTTCATCAAATACTTTACCATGTGTGATATTATGGTTATCAATGTAATATCTTAACAGATAATATTTTGCAAAGTTAGCTTAGGAAAGTTAGTAAATGTCTTAGCAAAGTTATCTGTCTTATCTTAACACATGTGATATGACAGATAATTTATGACACATCTTAACAGATATGACAGATAACTTTGCGAAGACTGATCAAAATGCAACACCTTGAAGAAAGCATGCAAGTCATGTGAATTGCATTCCAAATTTCTTTGAAATTGAAGAATATGCGCACATCAAGAGCGTCTGTAGCGCCATTTCCAAGCGCTATATAAACAGAGAAGGCATTACTGACTAGAAATATAGTTTTGTTGTGGGATATATATGTAATCAGTTTTCATTTGCGTATTAGAAGCATTTTTGTAGCAAAGTTTGGAGTACGACTGAGGAAGAACAGCAGTCTATTGGAGTTACAAGTCACATTCTTCAGAGAAATCCTTGATCACATTGGAAGAAATAAATTAATGTGCTGTAGATTTGTAATCATTGGATGAAGAAGCGAAAGTGGAGAGACGTGACATATCTCACCCACCCATTTCCTCATTGCACATGACGATAGGTGTTTTACGTAGTTATCAGTGATGGATTTCTCAATGACAACAAGAATCATATCAGAATAGTTTCTGTCTGTTAAACATCTTTCAGTGTAAACTCGTACAATTCGACGTCATCTGCAGTTAAGTGGAAGCTCCGCAAGATGTTCATTGGTTCGTTAATCCTAAATTTAAAACCACAGACGTTTGCGCCACAAATGGACCATGTACATTGACTACAGAATTCAAAGACATTGCTTTTACTGATGACTTTCACTAATGTCTGTAACACCAAGGTTGTTAATTTCAAATATTGAAACAACTTGGTGACATTCGACTGAACATCACCATAGTGGTCATGCACACGATATTATGGCTTGGAATTTGCTGAGCAGGCAGCCCAATGGTTAGCATTCTTGCCTTCGGTTCAATAGTTCGTTAGATAAAATCTCATCTCCGACTTCGATGTTTACAGCGATTTAGAAGGCAATGATCTAATTAGCCATCGTATGCAAGATATGACCCCTGAGCGACTAACAAACCAAATTAACAAAACAAATGTTTGTGGGTAGTATTGCATTTCCTCCTGTATCTTTTTAGAATCATCTCTGAGGTGTTGGAGTCTGTGGTCCTCCCATGCATTCCAAAGATTGTCATCAGCCATAGGATAATCCGCAACCACAAGTGGACTGGGATGCAATGGAGTTCTTCACCCATCAGATAAAACTACTTCCTTCGCATGGTTTTTCACTCGATATATTGACAGTCTGAAATATGTGGTCCATTCCTGCACAACAATTCACCACCCGCTGCTATACAAAATCAACTTTGAAAATATATGTGAGCCGCGTGGATTGAAATGCTCCAAGATTTCATTCAAAGACATTTTGATTCTATTGTGGGGCGTGTAGAGGTGGTGTAACAATACTAATACTATTGTTACTATACTAATTGTTCATTTTGAATTCAACTGTAAAATACAAAAGACTTTTAATTTCAATCCTTTGACCTTTGAATAATGTTTTATCTTTTAAATAAATTTTGCTGTGATATCTCTGATTTTTCTTAGTTTTGCGTTTTAGATAGTTTGTATTGTAAGTGAAATAATATTGACAGAAGAGAAAGTAATCTATTGTTCTTTCGATTGTATAGTTTTCTTACGATATCAACTTCGTATCTTCTGGGTAAAAACTTCTTGAATGGTTATAAAGTCCAAAAACTTTAAATAATTTTCTTAACAAAAGAAGAAGCAAAAATTTTTATAAAAATATCTTATTACATTTTTTCTCCGAAGGGTAAAATACTAAACTTTCAAGCAAAATTAAAATATATATATATACATAACTTAAGAATAAATTTATAATTAAAAATAATTTCATAATAGCTAGTAGCTTTTATGAATTCTCTTCACGAAATAATTTTTATCAAAATAAGCCCTATTAAAATTTTAAAAAACTGAAAATTCTGAAAGCAATCTAATACTTAAATTTGACATCGTATATAATCCAAAAAATGAAAAATGAAAAATATTTAATTTCCACTGTCATTTTTTAAGTCCTTCAATTAAAAATATCTCTCACTTAAGCATTATTAATTATAGTTAATAAAAATAAAAAAAACCTAGTAAGTGAAAAAATACTAGTTAAGAAGAATGCAATCATTAATTATTCAGCTGGCAAAAATATTAATTGTTGTAGATTATCTGGTTCTCTTTTAAAATTTGAATATTTAATAATGTCTTAATTAATACAGTGATATATAAATTCAGCCTCATATTTAGCTAAAAATTAATTTTTCGATTACTTTAGTTTCACTGAATACTGCGTAACCAAGAAAAAATAAAACTGTTACAATTGCGAAAATCCAAAAAAGGTAATACCAATTTCCAGTCGGTAATTCCAAAAATCGACCTTCTGTTACCATTAGATGATTCACTTGCTGATTAGTACTGACGAACATGCAATGACATATCGTCTTTTTTATTATTATTATTCTTTCGGAAATCCTTTTCTTACTACTTACAAAAGAAGTTATATCGTTTGCTCTCTAATTAATCTTAAGATTATTCAAAATAAAATTGTAAAGGTCCTTACGTATTCCAGTTTAAAAATAATAACAATATTACATTTGGATAGAGCTTCAATTAACTGCTTAACAATTTCATAATAAAAATGTGCATAATGTATGATAATCTGTAACAGAATTTTATAATGTATAAGAGTAAAAAAACTCACAAAAATATATAACAATAATAACATATATCTTAATATTAATTAAATAGTTCATAACACAAATAAAATAGTAAATATGCAATATAAAAAATAACTTTGGGACTCACTACAAAATGCAATGAAATGCTTTTGTAATCAAAACGCATATTTTAATTACTTTTATTTCTATAACCAATTTTGAGATTACATATTCGCATTACCAATGGAATTGGTTACCAATTATGATATTTATATTTGCCTCTATTATACAAATTTTACAATCAAAATTTAAAAATGAGCAAATTTAAGAAAAAGTAAAAAACTTTTATAGCAATAAATGTATCACAAAAATAAAATAAATTCATCATAAAATATGTATTACTTATAATGCAGTTAAAAATATAATACTTTATTTTATTAAATAAATTTTAATCTCAAATATAATAAAATACGGATTCATATAAAGTCATAAATCTAATAATTTACAGGTAAAATTTCAACGACTTAAAAGGTAGGGGAAAAATCAAGATAGATTTTATGTTTAAAGTTCGAAATTTGTTTTGGTTTTTCTGTTATATGCTCATAGTATTGTCTGATTAAGAGCTGTATTAAAATATTCAGTGTGTTTATTTAGCATGATAATCTTAATAATTACACTCAGGTATATTAGATGGAAATATGTGTTACAAAATATAATATTACCTTTGCTCTCTTATTAATTATATAAAGTAAGAGTAAATTTTTTATTATATATATTTAACATCTTAATAGCCCTGTTTTTTTTCTTTGAAATTACAATGAAGTTAAATAGTTCCTATTCTAATCATAAAAAATACAAAAATGATCATTATAAATATTATAATGTATCGTGAAACTTAAAATATAATTATCAAAACTGGAATTTAAAATTTGAGGAATTAAATAAGTGAAATGTTCAGTTAAACGTGTCCTGTTAAATGCTTTATTCAAATGTATCTTCCTTTGTCGAAGACTATAATTCCTTCCATTTTACGTACTGTATCAATTATTTGATGCTACTCATCTTAACTCTTACTGGGCATTTGTTATTATATAATAAGTTTCAGAAATATTTGAGAGTTAGATATCCCATGGCATCATAGGCAATCTTCTGGTCACTTCCTATAATAAATATTATTCTTTTATCTTTTATTTCAATTAATATATTATCAAAATATTACTAAATCTAACATTTTATGATTAAATAAATTCTGATATTCAATTAACATCAAAATTGAAGGTGCTAATGTTATTACATATTATTGTTCACAGTTTCAAGAAATATTACTGGTTTCTACTTAAAAATTCAAATTCTTATTATTTAATTTAATTTTATTAAATGGTTGACTATTAATATTAATCTTTGTACAATACAAAAATACATATAAAAAGTGAATCATTTGTATTATTTTTTTACTAATACATTAATTTTAATTTCTACATTGACGTTACCTTATTAATATTCAAATCGATATGATCTGAAGCGTAAATCGTTAGTTTTATTTTTTGCGTTGTTCTATTTATCTTTATTTAAAGATGAAATCGGCGTAAGAAACATAAAATAAAGTGCATTAAAAAAGAATAATACTACCTTAACTCATTATAGCTAAATGAAACAATTCTAAAAGGAATTAATAATTTATTTATGGTAGTTTATTGTTAAAAGAAATTAATTATTTACCATAGTTTATTATTAAATGGAATTAATAATTTATGCATGGAAATTTATTGTCAAATGGAATTAACAATTTATTTACGTTAATTTATTATTAAATTTAATGTGAATAATTTATTTTTATTTCTAATTTATTTAAAAGCATATAACTAAAAGTGTTATATTTGAAATAAAAATATTTGGATACAAATTTGCAGTTTTTTTTTTTTTAAGGTTTATTAGATCCATTTACTTTTTTTGTTTAAATAATGCTACCAAGATTGCGTTTTACCCATTTAAGGACATTTTCTGTTAAAGAACAGATACTGCGTTCATATATCAAATTACAAAAAATACTTAGATTTTACTTTTTTTTTTTTTTTTTTTGTAAAACTATGTTGTCTGTTTCTGTTAACTATAGATGTTTTTACCGTATTCGTCAAACTTTATTGAAGTTTTTGTTCTTTTACTAGAGCGAAATAGGATATGTTTTCCATTAGCTAGATTTTTTTTATATTTTTCATGGTGTCTCACATGTTTTACTTGATGACAAATGATTTAAAGTTTTCTATCGAATTTTAGAAGGTGTCATTCATACGTAGAACCTCTTAAACTTTTCACCAATCCTTTGTTGTGTTATTTAAATTTTGAAATCGATGAAAATTATATCACCTGTTTTATTTGAAGCCACGTAATTTTTTACATTAAAATGGAATAATTTGTGAAGTTCTCTGAACTGTAAAACTCTAATAAGGATTTAATTTCTCTTGTTGAATTTTCTGTGTCCTTACAATTTTTTTGCAAAATTTTGTGCTTTATTTTCTATATCTTTATTTGTACAAAACAAAATCAGAATTTTATTGTTAATCAATATTTGCAGCAAACCACTGCAGTGAAATCATATCTTATGTAACCAATGTTACTGGTAATTACAGAATAATATTATGAGCAGGAATTCTGAATCAGCACCGATTCTTTATTTTACTTTAGATTATACAGTCTTTATCAGTATAAAAATTTTGAAACAAAATGACTTAATTTTTTTTCTTGAATTTGAACAAACATCATGGTCACCATGTAGGTTCCTCTGTAGAAGATATTTATGTTCACTAAAATTTCTTCATAAATTCATTTCTTCATTTGTGGTATTGATTCTTCCTTACTTAATTCGCCTCTAGAATAGCTGCGACTTAATTTTATTTCCTTTTTGCACGCCATATATCTCTTTATATTACTTCAAAACTTTACAAAGTCAACTAAAATCTGTGTATACGATCATGTGTTCGTGTCTAAAAGAACCCAACATCAAAAATATCAACATAGGGAAAAATCAAAAATGTGATTATTGCAACTATTAGAAAGAAATTGACCATTAATGTAGCTATTGAATGTGGTGAAATACTTTCAAAAAACGAGGATGTTTCTAAAAAGTGATTTAAAAATGATCAGCGCTCACAGTTTAAAAAAATGATTTTATGAATAATAAATAGATTAAGAAGAATATATAATGCTAGATAATGTTATTCAAAGATGTAAATAGTTTGAAATAAATATATCTATGCAAATTTAAAACCAAAACCAAATAGTAACCAAAACATTTAAAAATATTAATAAATTTATATGTTAATTTCTGAATTATGAAAATTAGAATAATTTTAGTAAATTTAGAATTTCAACTATGCTTCATTATCTATAATTAATGCTTATTTGTAATAATTAATAGATTCAGATATTAATTTAACATATTTTCATAGCTAATTTTCTTACATTTTTTTCTAAGTATGGTCTTACAAAAATTCCTAATTTAGATGTAGTGAAAAAGTAAGCACATTTTAAATTCATAGAATAGAGATGAAATGTATTATTAAAACATTAAGATGTATAAAGCAAATTAGCAAATTGTAACATATATATATATATATATATATATATATATATATATATGTATATATATATATATGTACATACATACATACATATATATATATATATATGTACATACATACATATATATATATATATGTACATACATACATACATATATATGTACATACATACATACACATATATATATATATATACATACATATATATATATATATATATATATATATATATATATATATATATATATATATATATATATATATATATATATATATATATATATATATATGTATGTATGTATGTATATAGAAACATTAACAATAAAAAAAATAAAGAAATACCATTTATTTGCTATGCAAGATTGTTCCTTTAAAAATATTTGAAACCAAAAATTGTTAGTGAAATAAAATCATTATTCAAAATTTATCATCACTTTAGTTAGCAATGCGTTTTTAATATTAAATCTGTGAAGATCTTTTTCAAGAAGTAGTAACTTCCGTAAAGATACTTCCTACTTTGACGTGATTAAAAATAATTTAGTTTCTTTTAAGTTATTTATTTTTGTCTCGTAAATGTTAAGATTGCTGTGTGTGAACACAAAATTAAGCTTTTACTTTAATGTGTTTATTAAAATTTAAACAAAAAACTGAGTTTTCATTAAATTAATAAAAAAAAGCATAAAGTACCAAAATATGCTCATAAAATGTGCTTAAATTTATATTATGTTTATCAAATTTTAATAAAATGTAAATAAATACAGCAATTACAAAATAATTTTAAAATCAATATTTACATTACCTATAAAACTAAAGACAATTCTATTTTGAGTTTGAATACAATTTAAACAATTAAAAAAACCATTTCTTTTAGATTATAATTTTATGAATTTCTTTTGATAACAACAATCATTCTATTTCGAATATGATATATTAATACATAATTCATTAAAAAATGTGAAATTCATTGAATACTCGCAACATTTAAGAGAAAGGTATATTTATTTTTAAAAACAGGAAAAAGAGTAATTTAAATAAGAATAATTTTGTACCAACAAATATTTTATTACTTCTAAGTTTATACTTTGCTTCTTTCATCGCCATTTTACCGAGGAACATAAAGATTACATCTGTTTAGGATAAAAACAGTATGAAGCAATTTGCAAGAGATTATGTCAAATAACTGTAGAGACTAAATTGTCCAGTGTCTAATGTCCTAAAAAGATATATTCATTCCATCTGTCGACTATGTTTACAGCCACTGAGTCGTTAATGCATCCAAAATTGTAGTAGTTGTAACTTTAGTGAACCTAGAAAGATATCAAAGATTCTCCAGAATTAAATTCGAAGGGAAGAGTCTCTAGAAGCATTTGAGTCTGAACCACTTTTCGAGCCAATGACGGAATATTCGGTCTCCCCCGTCCCGATTCTATTGGCTAATGTCCAAACAGAATGCAGTCGGTAGCCGAGTCACTTTCCGCCATCTTGGTTCGGTTATCGAATCTCAACAATGGAAAGTCGTTTTAGACTTCATTATTCTGTCCAAGTCACAGAATTGTCCGCAGTTGTGATCCCATTTGTTACAGGCATTTTTCCTGGGAGAACGATCAGAAAGTTTTGTCTACAATTTATTTCAAATTCAACGCTCCAATTAAAGAGAATTGGTGCATTCTTATAAAAATTCCTTTTGTAGATGTCGAAGTTTCATAATAAAAAAATTAAGCTATTTTAACTTTAAAATATCGAGACAAAATGTAATTAATTTCCTTTGGAATAATTTTTACTCATTTAATTTTACATAGGAACATTGATTGAGAATTAAAAGTTCTTTAACTTAAGAAAAATGGTTGTCCTTTTATTTTTGCAATAATTTTTATAATCGATTGCTTAACGATTTAATGATTTTAAAGGTATAAAAATAAAAGGCTTAAATCAAAACGTAGGATTTCTTCATAATTTCCTATAACATTTAATATTATAAGAGTAATTTTACTTAAAAACTGAGTTTTATTCTCCTTTATTAAAAATTTTAGTTAATTTACCTAGAAATGTGTATTGTAGAATTAATATTTTAACCTAAGTTACATTATAAAATGGTTAATTTGTTTGAAGTATATGCCTCTAATTTTAAATATTCAAAATAACTACTTTGTAAAATTATGTGATATAACTGTGCAATCTGTGTGTCTTTCTATTTTCATACTATATTTTATAAAATTTCAATTTATATAAACCAGTTTACTCTAAAAATAAATAAATATGGTTGAAAATTCAATACAAGAGACGATATTTACAGTCATTTCATATAATTACTGTTAATTTATAATTTGACTGAGTTGACTTCTTGTTTTGTGCATGCATTCAAAAACTGAATTAACTATACAGAAATGCATCCTGTAGCTTGTAATTTTATTACTTACTTTATTGAATTAAAAATACTAATATTGAATTATATAAAATCATTTTGACCGTAAAACCTCATCAATGAAAAAGGAAATTCACCAATTGACTTTTACATCTTATCTAAAATTTTAAATTTGTTAATTACTCATGAAAATATTTTCAATACTAAAATTTGAGTTTTATTTGCAATTTTACTCTTATTAACTATAATACTCTGCAGAGACCATTTTTTACTTTTCTTCTCTAATCTAATAACGCAAGCAATGATCCTGGTGTATGCATCAAGATCATTTGATAACACCATTTTATTCAGGAAATAAGAAAAAGCTTTTACGTTATTAAAGATGATTCCTGTATGTTACGATTACAACAATAAAAAATGCTCTGCGTGCTTTTTTTTCCGGCACTCCCCTTCCAACAGAAGACAGTGGGCGGTGAACGGTCATAGTTTGAAAGTAGCCTAAGCATCAGGTGGTCACAGATCGATGCAAAAGCACCTGGGGTGTGTGACGTCACTGTTATAGTCTTCTGCCTTCTGTCTCTTATCTGCGCTTCGCCTTCTTTAAAAGGAGGTCCTTCTCCTTCTATCACGTGACTACTTTCTCCTCTTTTATTCAGGAAAAATGATCAAATACTAGGCATGAATATGTTCACAATTGTGTTCCTATTATTAGGTTATAATACAGAATGGGATAAATATTTGAATCAAATAAGTCAAAATACATATTAGATGTATAAGGAAGTAAAAAAAAATTCATAATTTTTGACCCATTGTTGTGACACTAAAATTGTTTTTAATTCATGTTTTTTTTTAACTATTGCTAAGAAATTTTCATTTGTTAGTACTTGCTAAGCTCGATTAGTAGACTTGTTTTGTTATGTATAAAAATTAAAAAATTGATTATTAAGTTTATTTAACATTATATTTAACAAATAATATAATCGAAATAAAATATTCTGAAAACGATAATTCAAAAAATTATATAACACACACACACACACATATAATAACATTTATATATAGTAAAATTTATCTTTGGATTTTTTTTAACATGTATATGGGAATTTCATATTATTAAAAAATATTTTATACTATATATAAGAATGTTAACACTCATAACTAGCAGACATATTGTATTTTTATTGTGTATTAACTGATACAGTTATGTGTCAAAGTATTCAGAGGATAGAGTCAAAAATAGTCATAGTACAGGGTATGCGTCAAAAATTGAATATAAGTGGATTATTTGATTGAGATTCATCTTATTTAATAAGGTTTCCTCTAAGAGTTTGAGAACTTATATAGCAGTCAAAAAAAATTTATTAAGAACTCTATATCCGAGTTCTACAAAAAGCCTTAATGCATCGGACATAATGTAGATAATCATTCATAATTGATATGCATTTTTTATGGCAAATACTTCCTAATGGAAAAAAAAAACTTATTCAAGCATATCATATTTCTTTGGAAACACCAGAAAAATTATTTCTTCCTTATAATCTTCGGATTTGATATGGAAAACCTTTGAAATTAATGAATCTGTAACGTGTTTAGGTCATACTGAAAACGACGAATTTATTACAATACGATTAATGTAAAATGAATCAAAACATTGTAATAAATATATGCATGTCGTTACTGTTAATAAAATATAAAAATCTTATTCCTAAAATTAAAATTTTTCAAATATTTAGTAATATTTAAATTCAAAATAATCTAATTCACTTATGAGCAAACTGTTGACTTTGAAAAAGAATATTGTTCGCTTAGATAATATAAACTATTAAATAAAAGTCTGTGCAAAATGTAACTGTGTAAGCAAACACTAAGAATAAATCTATCCAAATTCATATGTATGTATATATATATTAACATACATTTATTTTACATTTTATGGAGACATAATGTTACTGTTCTCAGTGCAAACATCAATAAATCATTTCTCATAATTTTAAAGTGCATTTATAACCAAAATAAATGCTTCTTATTTTGAAAAAGAAAATCTTTGGAACACTTGCTTTGAAACAGAATTCCCATTAATCAAGCAGAGAGGAAACATTTTTACAAACATTGCTTGGGAAATGTTAGCATGCTTCCTTTTTGACGCATTTTGCATTTCCTTGAGAATGAATAAATTCCCTCAGTTGACCTACGGTTGTCAAATAAACATATCTCTTTGTAAATAATAGTACATTTAAATTTTAAAATATTACTTAATCAATAGAAGGGAGAAAAATTTGTTTCTAAATAAATAACACAAAGTGTATGTTATGTCTTGTATTACTAATTTATGAATATTTATTAACATATTACGGTTTCGAAATGCTTGAAGCTAGGTAATGAATGTTTTCATCTATTTTTCCATGATTAAATTTAACATTTTGTTTAAGTAAAATGTCAAATGTAATATCATAATAATTTTTCAAAATATCAAAAATGTTCAAAATCTTGTAAATTTATTTTAATTAAATTCTTATAAAATATCATACTCACATCAATTACTTTTCACAATATATAAATTGATGCATTTCCTTCATTTAAGAAACAATTATACATCAATTAATCTAAAGTATTAAAATCTTCTCAACTAAGTAAAATATGTAAAACGCTTCAAAAATGTTTTGAATTCAAATAGCTGGACATTTTAAAGGAAATTCAGTCTTATAGCTAAATGGGAATAATAATGCACTTTTAAGAGAATATTTTGGCATTTATTAATCATACTGGTATGTTTTCTTTAATTAATACTTTGGATTTAATGTAAATGCAATGAATGTAAATTTCTTAACAAAATTCACTTTAGGGGAATAGCTTCATCACACTTATGTAATTATTGCTAACAAATACCATTTAATGCTCATTGGGTATTTTTAGTTCCTGCTGTCAATAACTGAAATTTGTTCATAATCGTTGAATATATTTATAAAAAAATGACGCGGATGGATTTTAACTATTAGCTGTAAATAAAAATAATAATAACCTAAATTTGTCTACTTTTAAATCCATTAGATTCCATTCAACTATTAATACCATTTATCACATTATTTATTACATTTAGACTAATGCTAATTGGTGCAAAAGTTTTCTTGGTAATAATTTTCTTGGTTAAAAGAAGAATTATGGTTACAAATCATCAAGAGCAAAAAAGCAGCCAAATATAGCAAAATTTAATTTGGTTTCTTTGAAAAAGGGTACTATTACATTATATTTACGCAATCGATCACCAATGTGATTGCTAAACAGTATACCTCAGAAATAAATAATTTCGTTTGAGCAAGTTTTGTCAATAAGTGATAATTATTTAGTTTTAAAATATAAACATAGAATGTTTGCATTGTTTTTCAGTAGTTTCTAAAAATGTAAATCTTTTTAAGCAATACATGATGCATTTGAATGGAAATTTACGACAGTAATTTACGATTTTTTCTTTTCCGTTACGGTGATTATTCTACTAGGGTGTAATAGAAAAGTACCATAACTAATTTTCTTATACATTTATGGTTTAATATAGGGATTGTTATGCATACGTCATTTCATACCTAGCATATATAATAATCACATAGGTAAAGATCGAGATTTTTATCGATGATCACAAAATATAATCTATCTTTATAATAATCTTATAATATATCTTCTTACATTTATAATATATCTTTTTAATAATTTCAAGTTTTCTAGTTTCTTAAATCGCTTTTTAATCTCTTTTGATACATTTAAGCAGTGTGAAGACACACATTTTGAGTAAATTGATTTTAATAAAATAAAATGCTCTGTATTTAATAAATAGAAAAGTATGTTATTCGCGCAATAAAATACAGGAATTGTTTACAATAAAACTCATATTAATCCTTCTTCATAAATTTTTATTGCAGATATTGTAAACTATTTTGTTTTTAACAGGTTTATTTAAAAAATCTTTATTAAAAAACCTTAATTTTATTAAACATTAAACTCATAACGCCCCCACTTTAATTTCAATGTTGTAAATAATATTTTAATATTTTTTATCTTTATTCTACATTTTTAATCAGTAAGATTACTTAAAAACAGTTTCGCTCTTTTTTTTAATTTTAATATTATAAATATAATGAATACAATTATTAGAAAAAATTAATGTAATAAATAAACGCCTTCTTATACACTATTTAGTTTCAATAGAAACTATTTGTCATTAATATCAAAATATTTATACTAATTATGTTTAAAAATCATTTTAATTAAATAACACGCTTTAAATAAGATGAGTTGCTACAAATTATAAAAACAAAAATATTTACTATGAATAAAGTGAAAAAATGTTTTTATGAAATGAAAAATATTCTCAAGTAAATCATAAATGTTGTTAATAAAATGTACCTATACTCCCTTAATCGCATTTTGTTTAAAGAATAAAGCAAAAATGTATTTAATAAATTACTCTTAAATTAATTGCACAAAACTTTCACATTTTTCAAGTGAAAAGTTATTTTCGTATCATACCTTCAATGGATCTCAGTTATAATTCAGACAATTTGAAAAATGTGGGAACATCCTCGAAATTCTTTTCAAAAAGGCAATGGCTTTAATCAAGTTACGTATTCTTTCCACGAACTCTATGTAAAAGAAACGAAAGAAATTAACGAAATTATCTAATCACGTATAATTACTCCGGTAGAAATTTAATTAACGTTCTCCATTTCATTACTTTGTTTTACGTGAAAAGAGAAGAGCACTACTGAAACTAGGAAATGGAAACGTGAGCTTTAGTAGATTTGAAAAGTCGAACTTTCTCCAAAAATTACTTCCAGTTCCATTTCATTGTTTTTTTATGCAATAGATTATTGTAAGATTTTTTATTTTTTAATAAGTGAACACAGTTTAATAATATTTTCCCTAAGCGTATGTGTTGCAGAGCGTATACCAGAAGAATAGTTTTATTGTTTAATGATCTCCTCGTATTGTTGTTGGGTCTTCGATTAATTAAGTTAGAGAAATATTTGCTCTAAGGCATTTTTAAATGAATGTATACATACTTCCATAGGGTTCATTTTATAAAATATTGAAAGCTTAAATAGCTTGTAATTAATTCTCATTACTTTTCTTGCATTTTTAAAGTAAGTGTTAGGGTGAAAAAATATGTTTCAAATAACGAGTTTCTTACAAAACTGCTTGAACTAAATTTTAAAAATTAAAATAAATTTCAAAATTTAATAAAAAAGAATTTTTATTCTTTAGAAATATTACACTGAAATCCATCAAATACTAGCAAGATGGTAATGGTTAAAAATAAATTTAACTTTCTCTGCTCATAATATTGTTAAATTTTAAATAAGAAGTTTAGCAGATTAAATGGGAAAAAAAGAATGTTGTAAATGTAACTGTAACTTAATTAGGTACACATTTATACTTAATATTTTCGTATAGTTTAATATAATTTTAAGCGAACATTTATAGGATATTCACTTTTAGGTAAACAAATGCTTTACATGTGATAAAATCTGATTAATATAATATGAATTTTGATATTTAGAGTAAACACATGAAGAAAAATATAAAGCGTAAAACATTTTGTAATGAAGTTCGTTCAATGTTTAGAAGTGATCGCACAAGGTTTAATGAAATCTAAGCATTATAAATTTATATAAATAAGCATTTCTTTTAATGAAATATTCTCGAGAAAAATTTATAATGAAATAAAAAATAGAAACCGAAAGAAAAATGTTTTACAATTCTAATTCCACATTTTTTTTTTTTTTTTTGAAAGATTTCTCAAATTTTCCCAATTATTATAGTATGAACAATTAAAACTTACTCAAAAAGTTAAACATTAATCACAAATAAAATTTTTAGAAGACTATGTTTAAAAAAATATTTTTTTCAATTAAATAAAACGGATGATTTAATGTTTGTCTTGTTCTCGAATAAATATTATTTTAAATGATTGCACTTATTGGGCTTAATAAGGTATGTTTTGTAAGAATAAGTAAGTATTGAAAATTAATAAAATTTATTCCTTAGATTTTGTTAATTGATATCCAACTTTTTTAAAAGCATGTTTTTATTAAACTACAATTTACTTCTAACTTACATGAATTTTAATGCAAAAAAAAACATACAAGTACTACTGCATTATTAATAATATGAATATTTTCTATTCATGCTATATTCAATGCTTGCGACGACTTAAGAAAAATGTTTGAATTACAAGATTTTATTTCGTAAAAATAAAGGAATTAATTATTAAAAGAAGCATTAGTAGTGAAAATAAATATTAACAATAAAATTTACTAACCAAAATGTGTTTATTGTTTTTAGTAAACATCATTTAAGACATTGTTAATAGCTACTTTATTTGGAAATAAGCGCATGTTATAATATATATATATATATATATATATATATATATATATATATATATATATATTAAATATAAAAAATATATAAATATATTTGCATAAACATTAATATAGATAAATATATTTACATAAACAAAATACTAAATCAAGTTAAGGAAAGAATATTCGAATAATTTCCTATAGTTTGTCCAAACAGCTATGCTTCTGACACGATATATTCCCCAATATATATTTCATTCAAACCTTCCAGTATCTGCCTAATATGTACTTAAGGCCATCGTTAAACGATGTATCAGTTTCACTGGAAAGAAGTATGCCATGCTTGAGAATGTCATTTTGGGCGTGATTTACTGCCCTCGTAATTCTTACTTCTCTTAGCTGATGACCATACTTAGTGTTTTGGTGACGTGTAATGTCCCAGAATTCAGCATTTTAGAATGGGGGTGACAAGAATCGGTCATTGGCTTCCAACTATAGATTCACGCTGGAGGTTTTCGTGGAAACGGATTCTATTTTGGTTAATGGCGATCAATATTTAACATCAAGAGTTAGCGCAGTAATGATCATATTTCATTCGGATTATTCTTTTATAGTCTTTCTAAATGAATGGGAATCGGGTCGTTATAGGAATGATGATATTTATAAATTATTATGATTACAACGGCCAGCTATTTTTAAATTTGAAACTATCAACTTACGAAAATAATAAAACAAATATATTTTTCGTCCTTTTAAAAAATGTCTAGCTTTTTTTTTTTAAGTTTTAAAACAGCAAGAAACTTTATGCGCGATGTATCCTCTTATATGGTCATTTACAGTTATTGTTGTATATTTATAACAGGCGTATAATAGTAAGTGATATCTACTAAAATTTTGATAATATAATCTTTTTTAGTTTTTTTAAGCTTAGCAAACTTTCTTTGGAGAAGTAAATGCCACTTGCATTATTTTCATGATAACTGAATACCTTAAATATTCTAACCTGTTCAAAATCATAATATTGCAAGTATTGTCAAGTTACTTAAATATTCCATACTTAAGAACATTTATGCAATAACAAAATTGTTTAGAAAATTAATTTATATTAACATGAGGACATTATAATACATTCGGACTATATATATACAATTTAATAAACTAATCTAAATATACTTCTGGAATCATGGTAGCCTAGTGGTTAGGGTATTGGCCTTCCATCCGGAAGGATGGGGTTTGATTCCCAATGCCACTAAAGAGCCACCGAGTACATGCGTTATATACGTGCCCGTTAAATCTGTGGAATCGAAAGACCTATAGTCGGTCGTTGAACAGTTACCATAGGTGCAGTGGTCTGGAGAAAACTTTCTCCTTCTTCAGACCAATGCCAAAATTGTTGAAGTAAACCCTCTGGTGCTGCCATTTATCAGAAGATTTGAAGAGCAAAAGTCGTACTTTCACCTTCGTAGTGATCTGATTAAACGAAAGACGCTCCCAATTGACTTAAATTCGCATAGCCAAGGCATAGCGAGTTTGGCTTGTCCAAGTGCCATTAGTAACAACATATATACTTCTAATCGATTTTAGACTACCATGAAATTTTTTCAATGCATTTATTATTCAAGTATAATAAATGCATTGATAAATTTTCATGGTAGAAGATAGGTTAAAATACAACCTATCTGAAGTTAATATGCTTAGCATATTAATTCCTTTAACATTTAACAAAATTTTAAAAATTAAATAATTTTGCTTATTTTTAAGAATTTGCCATTATAAAATGATTTTTAAAATTCTTTTTAATATTTTTTGATATTAATTTTAACTTATTTTCATTGAATTATATTGTTATCTCCAGAGTGTATAAATTTATATTTAACCAATATTTAAATAAATTTCAAAAAAACAAAGGTTAAAATAAAAACAATGGTATTAATTAAATATTTTTTATATTAACTAAATTTTTATAAAACTTATATAGAGAAAAGATTGCATATTTATGCTTTATTATTTGTGAATAGAAACTAGAAATCTTCTTCAAATTTTATATACATTATTTAATATTTCCTGATTAATTTAATAAAAGATGTTAACAATTCAATTTAAAAGGTTTGATTTTCTGATTATCATCAACATATTTCACATTATTGGTATCAATATGTTATAATTCAATAATCATATTCGATTGGTCAATTTTGTATAATAATTCATTTTCATAAGGAAGTTACTTATATTTATTTGGAAGATATATTAAATTGAAAATGTAATTTATATTCACATCAAATGTTGAAATCGATCTATTTACTTAGAAGTTTAAATTTCGCTTATATGATGAAATTTGAAATGGATGAAATTTATTTTATTTATATTGAAGTGAATTTTATCATTTTCTAGGAAGTGTACATTTTGTACACATTTATCTAACAAAATGGTAAAATCTATTTTATTTCTTATTTTCTCTAAATTTTGAATTTCGAATTGATTATTTTAGAGTCAATATCGTAAAATATTATGCATTTAAAACTTTGCCCAATACAATCAAAAAATTCATTTTTCATTCCCAATTTATAGAAATAGAAAATTATTTCTTTATTTGCTTTTGTCATAGGAATGTAAAATAACAATTAGTAAATGATGGGCATTATGTTTATTTACACTAAAAACTAAATTTCGTGGCCTGGCAGCTCATGTGAGCCAAGGTCTACATTTTCCGCCTTTGTTTTACTGACCGAGAGATGCCCTGGGCGAGAACCTTATGTCCTGGTTAGGTGGTCAGCCTAAAGCAAAACCTCTAGTTCCCAAGTATTCTTGGTACGCACTTTATTGACTCACTGAAGGGATGAAAGGCTAGGTCGAACTTGCCCTGCCCGAGAATCGAACCTTGGATCTGTGCTTTGAGAGCGTGAACTCTACCACTAAGCCACCGGGATTACAAATTTATTTATCATTAATTCAGTATTTAAATATTCATGTATTTCATTCTCAAATCCATACTTTTTAAAGAAAATATTCATATTTTAAGCTTTTTAATTAGGATAATATATATATATATATATTGTAAATGACTTTATTTTCTTCATGTACAATGCCACAATAAATAAACGTACGACATTTAAACTCTATTTTCTGGTAAGGAATTAAACATAAATTTTGATGAATCTCCACAGTGGAACTTAAGATTCATCATAATTTATGTTTAAGATAGATCCTGAATGATTAAGTCGAAATATTTTGAAACATCAACTTCAGGAACTGTTTGAGTGCGGTGAAACATATCAAAAATGTGGTAGTGCTGCATCTTCCAGGAAGATCATCCAATAAAGAAATTTTGATTGTTACAATTTAGAAGCCAAACGCTCAGCTTATAGAAACTGTTGGAAGAGTTCACTGGTAGATTTTCCTCGTAAAAATAAATATCTGTGATAAAGGACACCATAAAGACATTAATTTATGACTTTTGACGTCTGATAGCTTATTGATTAGAACATCCGCCTTCTGTTAGGAAGTGCAAAGTTTAGTTGCCAATGCCACCAAAAATTCACCTAGTACATGCGATATACGTGCTCGTTAAATATGGGGAATTGACCTCTTGTCAGTCGTTGAGAAGTTACAATGGGTATAATGGTCTGGAGAAAATTTCCTCCTGATCAAAGACATAACAAAGGAAGTGGATCTTCTGGTGGTGTCATCTATCGGAGGAGCTTCGACCAAAGTCTTACTTCACCTTCGTGGTGAACTGGTTACACGAAACAAGCACCCTACTAATTTATATTTGCATAGCTACCGGCATAGCGATCTTGGCTTGTCCAAGTTTCATAAGTAACAATAACACAATTGAAATCGTGTTTGTTTACTTTGTAAAAAGCACCATGCTTTTATATACATTATTTTTATACACGCTTCAAATCTCAAAGAAAATTCATTTGGTTTAATCCCTTTACCACAAGAGTAGGATAAAATGCCAATAGCCACTAAAAGATTTTCCACATCCTTGAATATGAGCTAACTATCTTTAAGAGGGATATAATCCGTACTCTACAGACACTATTCACATTCGTATTTTGTAGTTCTAAAGTTACAATTGCAATATCTTCAGCTTGTTCCTTTCTAATATATTAATATTTCTAGCATGTTTTATGACTCCGAATTTTGATAGCTTTAAATTCCTTATGCCTACCTAAGAAAATTTCTCGTTGTGCCTTTACGTAAGAAAATTTCATCTAAATTTATCAAGCATAAGCACAACCTGATTTTTATAATAATAATAATAATAAAGTGTAACTAACAAACTATGATTCATGCAGCTGCATTTTCTATGTGAGATTCTTTAGACAATATAATTGGAAGATAAATGTAGATAGTCTGCTTTCAAATGATTGGTATTCTCTGAACTCTATACATTTTATGTTCATAATAACTATAGTGAATATGATTTTCAAATATAGTAGAGATTTCGCGCTTCATAATTGCACGAAAATTGAACATACAAAGATTTAAAATATTTATTTCTGTTTTCTAGGAATCTAAATACTTCAGGTTAAAGAAATTATTTTGTTTAAATTGCACATTTTTAAAGAATGAAAATTTTCTCCAACAGAATTTAAATTACAAATCTGTCAGTAATTATATTTGATTCAATGCACTTTTACTTTGTTATATTACATATACATACTTACTTACACATATTTACATATGTGTGTGTGTCTTCTTATTAATTTTTAATTCAATTTTGGCAACTTTAACAATTTATATAAACAAAACATTTTCTATTTTCGTTTTTATTTCATGCACTGCATATTTCAGTTTTTATTCAGATTAAGGTTTTCAATGACGTTTACATTTTTTTAGCTTAATAAATAAGTAATCCAATAAAATATTAAAACTTTTCTTCAACATCACCCACAGGAATTGACAACAATAAATTATTATTGACAATATAATTTTAATTTTCGATTTTGCATATTTAATAAATAACATAAGCATTTAATACAAAATATATATATTTACGTATATTTTTATGTGTGCTTAAGTAAATATATATTACAAAATATATATTTACATAAGCACACATAAAAATATACGTAACAAATTTTTCTCGTATGTAAAATTAGAACGAACATAAGTATAAAATATAAAACAGTTTAAAAAAAAATAAGTATCGGTTTTATCATTTAACCATTACAATACATAAAATAAATACTTATTTGATATACATTATATCCTGGAAATCGTATCATATTTAGTCGATAAAATGTATAATATTAGCCCCTAACGTTTTATTTTATTTGCAGAAGCTCTGATGAAGGAGCATCGTTAATGGGCAAATGATATGACGTCATCATAAAAGCCATAAAATCCTTTTTAGCCTTTGGATACAATCATATGGTCCGTTTATCTAAAAATAATTACATTAGCCCGAAAACATTTTTTTTTTTTCGCGAAAGCAAAGAAACACCTTTAAATAACTAAATAACCACATTAAAGAGCGTCATCCAATTCTTATATTTTTAATGCGCATAAATAAGTTGAAATTACTTTATTAGGCTTTTATCTCGAATATATCGGGACGCCAAAAAATCCTCTTAATGAGACTGCCACATTTAAAAAGTTAATAATCGTGCTCAACTCAGTGTTTGCTTTGTATGTAGGATTTCGATAAACGTGGTGTAATTTTATTTCAATCGATATAGACTTTAATCTTTTAGCAGCAGTTAAATATTTTCGCTCTCTAATTAAAATTAATATTGCACTTAGTCGGTTGATATTTGGAAAGTTATAAATGTAATAACATTTTAATGAATGTGTGAATTTATTTTAATCTTATATTTATTTATGCAAAACATTTTGTATTGCAGATTTAAATTTTATTTTTAATTTATCATTGTTTAAACTAGGTCTAAAATCTGTAAATGGTTTTAATTAATTTTTATCATAAATTTAATATTTCTCTGTGCTATAATTTCTATAATCTTTAATGGAAATAATAATTAAAATTATTTGTATTTCAATTAGTACTGAAGAATTTAATTAATAATGCACTATTTACACGTTTAAAATAATATTTTGATTTAATAATATTTATAAATTACTTACATATCAAATAGCAGTTAACATTTTAATTAATGACGCGCTTGTTTTTACATTCTTTACATTATATTTTAATTTTTTTCAAATATATTATTTTTTACTACCCAATGGTCAACGCTAAAATAAATTACACTCTTTTCCCCAAAACTAAATAAATATTTGATAATCATAAATATTACAATGATTTAAAATAAACATGCGTATTTTAATTTCGATATTTTTTGTTCGACTTTATATTTCCAAACTTCTTTAACTGGTAAAAAGCTATAATTAATTGAAATATGAAATTAATTTACTGGATGTGTGTTTTATAAATGTAATTTTACAAAATATTTCTGAAGTTTGTTTTAAATAGGTTAAGTGAAAACTTTAATGCTCTTCTTCATTATCTTTAAAAAAATACTTTATATAGAGAAGCTAATCAAAACAAAAATATGTGTGTGTTGACTAATTAAACCATATCAAAATTGAAACCTATACTGCACTGAATTACGTCATCTTTATGTACAGCAAAAAGATATACATGTAGAAATACCAACCATTATCAATCAAATCCTTACAATTTGGATCACAAACAAACAAAGAGATTGTTATTTAAGATTTTTAAACTAAAATTTTATTAACTATTAGATTTTTAATTAATATTTTAAAAGACTAATCACGTAGTAGATAAGTTTTAGAAGATTTTGAGTTAACAATATATTTTAAAATCAAGATACTATCTGCTACTACACAAATTATTATTAGGTTGTACGGAAAGTAATTTCTCTTTTTTTTGTGGAAATGAAAGACAGTTTTCGTATAATAAACAAATATGTCATTAAAGTATATATTGGATGTTCTGGTCCAACATCTTTTACCATCTTTCAGATAGTAACATAATTCCATGCTCATAAAATTTTTTTATCTTTGCCGGCAAAATACTGATCGGGGCGGATTTTGATCTCTTCATTTGAGGTGACGGTTTTACCGTCTAAAAAATTTTGGAGTGACCGGAACAAATAATAATCCAATGGTGCCAGGTCTGGAGAATATGGTGGGTGTGGCATTGCATCCCATTCCAGCTGTAAAAGCTTTTGGTGAGTGACCAAACTTGTGTGAGGTCTCGCGTTGTCTTGGAGAAGCACTACACCTTTCCTGTTGATTAGTTCTGACCTTTTCTGTTGACGTTCATCATTCAGTTTGTCCAGCTGATGACAGTAGACTTCCGAATTAATTGTTGTGTTATCCAGTAAAAACTAAAAAAGATTTTAAAAATAAATAAAAATTAAAAACGATTCCTCTAAAATCCCACCTAACAGACAGCATCACATTTTTGGTGAATATCGACTTTGGAAATGGTTTCAGCTGGTTCATTTTTTTTATTTTATGCTCCATGACCTCTTACGTTTGACGTTGTTGTAGACAACCCATTTTTCGTCCTCAGTGATGATGCGCTTCAAAAACGGATCATTTTCGTGACGTTTGAGAAGCGAATCCCAGACATCCATACAGATACAGATTTCTCTTTGTGAGATCTGTATCTGTATTGACGTCTACACAGCGGCGATATAGATTTCTGTCGGTGAGAACATGGGTAACCCTTACATCGAGCTTCGAGGATAATCCCAGGCCTTTTAAGTGGTCATAAACTGTTGTTATTCACCAGTTCGCATCAACTAATACCTTTCGCGTCTTTATCAGCTTCAACCGGCCTACCCGAACGTGGTGCATCATCGACATTAAAATTGCCGGATCGAAATTTAGCGAACCAGTTTTGTCACTGGTGAACTGTCAACACATCTCCTCCATACACATCGGTCCATTTCTTTGTGGTTTGATTAGCATTTTTACTTTTTAAGAAATGTCGAAAATGCTGTTTATCGCTCTCCACATTTAAAAGGGCACAAACCAAAAACTACCCCGTAGAATTAATTGGAGTTTTTCACACACAAGCCTTGCTATAGGAGCTTTCAAAGCATATACTAATTATACGGCTTAAGTGTAAAGTTGGGTACAAAAAATACAATTAAATCCTGTCCTCTGTCGGGAAAAAACAAAATTACTTCCTGAACAACACAATACTTTCATCCTTAAACTCTGTAAAAGTACATTATATATATTTAATAGCATTAATTAAAATAAAAACATGAATGTATCGTCAATTATTTCTAGAAAGAAATATTTCAAATTTGAGAGTTTAGAATTGCTTGTTTGGTTTACATATATATATATATATATATATATATATATATATATATATATATATATATATATATATATATATATATATATATATATATATATATATACAATAATCGGTTAAAAAACTGCAAACATTACTGGTTTAAATTTTTTTATGCATTTTAAGAGACCAATTTGCACAGAAATGGTATTGTTATTAACTTCAAAATTTTAATCGAGTTATAAACATATATTATTATGAATCTACATGTTTATTCAATTAATTTGGATATAAAACTCAATTTTTATTCTTAAAAGCATTATAATATGTTTTTTCTTATATATATATTTAGATTAATATTAATATATTATTGAAAGTTTCATTAAATTATTCACAAATTTTTCTTGAAATAGTTTGACTTTATACACAAATTAAAAATACGTTTTCTACCATTGAACTATTCTTATTGAATGAAAAACACATAAAATATTAACATAAATTCAATAAAAATATATAGCAATTTTATATTAGAAATATTTCAGAGAATTAGAATTATATAATCCTACTATATTTTTGAAATTGCCAACAAAATATTCCAAAAATTTATTTTCCATTATAAAAGAATGTTTATTGCATGAGGAAATTAAATTCCATTTTTTTCTAACTTTAATAAATCATGTTTCTCAATATTTCAAATTTTTAACAATTATGTTATTTCCATGCGGAATTTATTTAAGAATCATGTTTACGAAATATACAACTACTGCATTTAACTAAGTTTGTTTTAATTTATGAGTGAAATAAAATTAATTTGATTCAAATTTAGTCCAGCAAAATTTTACAGATAAAATCCAAAATGTTTTGAACTGTAAATTTTACTGCAAAGAAACTGATTCAAACAATCTTGACTGACACATAATATTTTAGTTAAATCTAAAATAAAAATCCACAAGAATAATTGAAATTAACAAGTAAAGTTTATTGTATAAAAATCTACTTATCAATTTTCTTTATCAAATCTACTTTCTAAAGGGAAACGTATGCTGCTGAAACTATTTATTAATATAATAAATGAAATATATATACCAAAATTTGGTGAAGAAGACTTGTGTTTGAAATAATATTATCGTTTATGATTATAATTAAGATTGTGGAAAAAAATGGAAATATTTAAACTTTGTAATCAGTTTAAATGAATATACAAATGCATACAAACATTATTTGCAATTGATTTGACATTCAGAGAGTTATAATTTTTTGAATAGGATTTCAAATTTGTTTATTTTTATTTGCATTTTTGTTTCAAATTAATTTTATGTTAAATACATAGTGTCTTGTACAGATAAATAAATTAAATTGTAATTATTCAAAGACTCGTCAAATCTATTTCGTAAAATATGTATGTATAAACCTTTAAATATGATTTGTATAGATCCTGGCCCCCAAATTTCAACACTCACACACACACACACACATATATATATATATATATATATATATATATATATATATATATATATATATATATATATATATATATATATATATTGATTCTGCCGTCAGATGACGCTTTAACGAATTAAAAACGACTCAAAAACAAACGAATAACTTGGTAATTTAGTTACTCGCCAACTTGTTAACATTGTTGTATGTTTTACTTGCCTACCTTGTTAATCCAAAATATAGTTAAAGCGTTCCACCACATTTTAATTTAACTGATATACCAAATTTTATTCCAAATGATGCGTAGCACAACAGATGTCAATAGGAATAGGAGGCATAATAGACGATGCTGGCTTATAAATCCGCTTTATTAATGATAAATCTTTAATAAACTCGATTTTTAGGAAAGTTCCTTAAATAACAAACTACAAAAGTCTGATGATCCCTCTGACAAAGTAAATTGAAAAATCTTGAGACAATACGTTCACCTGGAAACATTTTTTGAGCTACATTTTTTTCTTTAAATGTCTTATAGTATGAGCTGTTGTTCTATTTCGCTTTAATATTGTGGTAGCCAAATTTAAGTTCCTTAAAACAGGTATAATATGATATTCCAGAAGCGTGCTATATATATTTCGTGTGACAATCTAACGAACAAATTTATTCACCCTATTTTCAAAAGAGCGGGGGAGGGGGTTGAATTTAAACTTGAGATGAATTCATAACAAGATTTAAGTATTAAAAATCCGTGACTTTTGTTGAAAGACATGTGGATTTATGAAACATCATATGCGGCATTTCTGTGTTTTCACAATACAATCTAAATAAAAATGATATTTGTGATCCTTCCATAAGATATATGATTCATAAGCTGGTAATCATCCACTTGCACCTTTTCTTGAAACCAAAACATGTAAAAAATATTAAAATTGTAATTTTTGCACATAACCAATCTTACATTGACCTGGTATTAAGATAGCATTCTTTGAAGCATAAATTTCCAAATTCAGTCACTGTTGAACAACTGGAGATGCATGTTGAATTATGCCTTCTATACGCACGTCTCATGGGGTGAATGCTTTTGAATTTACAGGTTTACACCCTTGCGACACATGAATACCACCCTTTGTCAATGGAAATTAAATAGTCAGTATTGGATATTAAATGCCCTACATTAGTATTCGGTTTTTAAGCTGTCCACAACTCGGTGTGAGATAAAAAAAAAAAAAGCCATCTTTTTTAAAGTACAATTTCATAACTTTGTGTTAAATCACACCTTTGCACTGGGAAAATCCAGAAATTTTTCTTGCAGCAGCATTAAGAATATTTTAGATGCATCAGTTGCAATTTACACCAAAATCGGCGGCTTACTTGCATGCCGTTCTATTCTCATCCTCACATCAAATGAACTAGCTTCTTGAAAGTTTTGTATGATTTTTAATATGTTTATAGTCATTTATTTGTTACTTCATATTTTCTTACGTCGAGAAGTACTAGGTAATATCACAACTTTAATTTTATTTTGGTAACAGATTTCTAAGAAAAATGCGTATAATTTCTTGTTCATTAGTGGGTGCATAAAAAACAGGAGATTAATTTCGACAAACCATGCATAACGATTTTACAGTGATATTCCATGAAGTATTCTTAACCAGTACAGTATATAAGTATGTCCTTAACCAGTACTATTTCCATGATTTTTCTGGAGGAAACTTCAATTACATGATACAGACACTTCATGCAGTAATAATAATAATAATAATTATATATATATATATATATATATATATATATATATATATATATATATATATTATGAAACACGTTTTTTTGTTAATTAAAAGTTATAAGAAAATATTGAGTTTTGTATAATTATAAACTGTATAAAAACTATCACATACTGAATTTATAGTAAAGAATTAATATTAATTGATAACAGTTTCTTCATGGGTGTGAATTCTTTAACTAAAACTTATTTTTGACTCAACTTACAAAGATATATTTTATTAAAATTATTTTTCGCTGTGTTACCCCTTCGATACATTCTTCGTCATTTAAAATTTTATTATTATTTGTGCCAATTATTTCATTTCACTTCTACATTAATGAAAATAAAATTTCGAAAATGTATAAATATTTATAAAATTAAAATTATTTCACTAAAAATTATTATTTACAATTCTATTAAATCTCTATCTAATTTTTTTTTAAGTTGGTCTTATTGGTTTCTTTCATTATTCACATCAAATGAAAAATCAAATAAAGATATTTAACTTAACTATCTCACTAAAAGGTAATATATAATAATAAATTTAGATCCATAAATAAACAATATTTCAGAATTTATTGATTGCTTCCATACTAGAAAAAAAAATTAAGGCTTAATTTTTTTAAGTGTAATCTCAATCTAACATTCTAGTCCAGTCATCACGAAAAGAGAGAAGCAAGAAAAAAAAGTTGGCCATCAAGATTTATTTTCCTCATCAAAATTGACTCGCAGTATGAGCAGCCGTAAACAAAAAGCAGCACTCCGGAAATAGAGATCCAGGAAAACCATTTTCAATGACCAATCAGAAGCGCTCTTCCTTTTATCCAATCAAAAGATAGTCTCCTAAGGTTAGTTCGAACACAAACTTTCCCCAAAACTTGTTACTTCACAGTTTCCTCAAAAGACCTACTTTGATGCAATAGATGTTATCGAGGATGGAAGTGAAGTGGTCCTCGAGGACTCGGCATTAGCCCTCGCTCCTGCGCGCTTCATTAGTCTGCTTTCAGTCACAGGTCATCGGGAATAAGTGGGCTGGAATAGAGAGAGAGAGAGAGTACTTTTGGCCCCACTGTTTTCGCTTCTAATCAGGCAACTTATTCATTAGACAACGCCTCACTATTGCCCACACTCTAGCATTGCCGGAAGAAGGCCACGAAGCTATCGTTTCAGCCTTTTAAGCGGTTGTAATATGTCAAGCATTAATTTTTTTCTATTTATTGCACTAAAGTCTCTATACACGTAAAACAAAGAAAGTAAATCTCAAATTCTAATTGTTTTATGCAGTTTTGAAATGCTGAAATATTTTGTAGTTATTGATTTCCATAAATCGTCATAGTAATATTTTAAGAAAAGTAATTTTCGCTGCTTCATTTTATTAATTAACTGATCTTTTTATTAGTTAACTATTTTTTACATATAAATTTCAATCATCAACTAACCTCAATTAATATTAAATAGAATTTCGTTAATTATATGTGATTAATTCAGTTAATAAGAGTTTAATACACATTTTTATAATTAAGAATTTTTTATTAACATTGTATATTTATTCCAAATTGTATTAACGTTACAGAAATAAATTCACATGCTAATTAAATAGTATTTTTATTGCCTTAAATTAATAAAAAAAATCATACCTCTTTATTAATATATATTAGCTTAATTGATGGAAAAGTATGTTTGATGCGTTTGTCTGTGTGTGACATATTTTAAGCAAGATTTTCTAATTAATTATAAGTACAGAATGCTTGGCTTATGTACAGACATAGATTGTTTATATTTGGGATAAGGAGAAAAACGAAAAACTGTAAATATAAGTAGTATAAAAAAGGGGCATAGAAATATGTGTCTATTTATTTTAAATGAAATATGCCCAAGGAATTATAATATATATATATATATATATATATATATATATATATATATATATATATATATATATATATATATATATATATATATATATATACATATATATATAGAAATTATAAATAATAAATATATTGTATATATAGAAACGCATTTATTATATATAAAAATATGCTTAACATTACAAAAAATGAGCATAGAAATATGCCTATTTTTTGTAATATTTGTACCAATGGAACACAGCTCTATCTTACTTTTTCAACCAATTATTGTTCTGCATTTGTTTTAAAAATGTTTCACACCTTTTCCTTCTGCTTTACTCATACACAAATCAAACATTGGCTATTGACTATAACATTGCCTAAAATTTATTTCTTACTTTTCATTTAATCTTAAATCTTGTATAAATCCCTTAATGTGATGTTTACTATATTAAAAAAGTACACTAATAAAATATGAAAAATAACAAATAGAGAGGAAACTATATCATAGCTTTCCTACTTAGCAATGTTTTTTTCCTTAAAACAATATAAAATGTTTTTTCCCCCTTTGAAAATGATATTTGTTTACAAAAAGTGATGAATTTGGATATGCGATAGAAATTTTCTCTGGAAATTTCTACTCTAATTTATATGAACATGTATGCACAAAATTAAGACATTCAAATAGTTTCTTTGTTAATCAACAAACAATTCAGATTGTACTAAGAAAATGATAAAGATATTAGTTGGTTAAGTTTTATGGTGCAAGGTCCAAAAATAGGACAAGCTGGGACAAAATAAAGATATTAGAGAACTCACTTTAGAGTTGCAAAAATATTTGGTAATTACAACAAAAGAAGAAATTATTAGATATTATTAAAACACAATATAGCCTTCATGTCAGAAAAATCACATTTACTTTTTCTGATAATTTAAAAACGTTAACTTTAAATGTCAGACCAAGTAATGTCTACAAAAAATTAGTTTAGGAGAATTTATTTTTATTTAACATTTTAATTTATTTAAATAAAACAGTGCAATGTATCCTTAAGTAATTACAATTTCTTGTACCTTGCTGAATAGTTTTTTTTATTACAATTCATTTTAAAATGCCGATTTAAAAAAAAGTGTCGTTTGTAAATGTTAATATAATATGTTTAATTCAGACTCATGTTTATTAGACTTATTTATAAGTCTGAATACGTAGTGTTTTTTTTTATTATTTAATTCTATTTCTAATGTTTATTATCTTATTTTTAAAATATATTTTCTTATAGAAACAACTGTAATCTGATATCTGGAGTTAAAAAAATACAAAAAATTTTTAATTAATTGATGAGATAAATGTTGAAAATATTGCTCTAACCTAATGTTGGAAATTTGATGACTTGATTATATAAAACTTAAAATGTTTTTAGAAAAATATAAAAATTATTTTTTTTAATTTCTTTTTTCTGGACTCAAGACAATTTATTATACAGATTAAATTTATGGTTTTGGGGTTCGAATAAACAATTACTTTTAAGTTTCATTAATTCTTATTACTTTCATTAATTATACACTTCTTTTTGACTATTTAAACTGAATAAGAGTTTCCATTCGATGCAAAAATAAAAAGTTTCTCTCATTTTATTACAATTTATTGTAGTTCCTTTCATATGCATTTAACAAAAGTTTTCAAGTAAAATAAAAAGTTTCTCTCATTTTATTACAATTTATTGTAGTTCCTTTCATATGCATTTAACAAAATTTTTCAAATATTTTTTGGTGATTGGCTAAAGATTGAGAACTAGTCTTCTTTCAAAACTAATTCAATTCATTTGTGCTGGTATAAAAAAGACATTTTAATCAAGAAATATGACGGATTTACTAAAATTATTTTTGCATGCAATACGATAATCATGCCTTTAATTAAAACTAAATCTAAAATAATGAAATTTTTTTTTTAAATGTAAAATTTGTAATTCAACTTTACACTTGTTTATAAGTTTCCTTACTTTAAGGAAACAATATTATATTCAATTATTCATACATTATAAAATCTTCTTAACTCTATAAAAGTATACATTCAAATATATATTCATTATATATGTTTAAATGTAAACTTTTAAGCATAGTGTAACCTTTATTACATTGAATATAACAAAATGTTGTTGCTGTTGTGGCTTATCCTCCAAATGTCTGACTTGTAGTATATTTTATTAATAAATTTCTTCCTCCTGATTTTCATATGTTAACAATACATTGAATTAAAATAATTATCAACAGTAATAAAGTTATTTTGTGCTTTTACCTAATTCCTTAAAAGTATTTTTGCTGTGTGATTATTTGAATTTTTAAAATGTCAACCAAACTAATATATTCCTTCTTTTTGAGCCCATTATATTCAATATTATGTTAAATAGCATTTCATATTAAAAATAAAATTACTTATCATCGTTAATTATTACTTATTTATTATAATTAAAATTACTTATTTTGCCTATAATATACACTATTATATGCGAATTTATTCAACTTTTTTCGTGCTTATATATATTTTTCAGTATTAATATATTTGCATTTCTTAAGATGTCAACTAATATTTTCATTCATTTGGAGCAAATATTATATGCAAATTTATACAACTTTTTTCATGCTTGTAAAAATTTATTTTATCATTATTTGAATATTTGAAACTCTTTTAAAGATATCAACCAATATTTCCATTCTTTTTGAGCCAATAATAAATGCATATTTATTTAAATGTTTTTATGTCTGTAATTGCACACTGTAATGTTGTATCCTTTATAGAAACTACTAAGAATGACTTGTACATTAAAAAGAAATTTTTGAATTTTGACAGTATCGAATATAAATTTAAATAGATGTTTTGGAAACAAGTTTTTGTTTGCCAGATGCGCGCATGGTGGCTTTTCATTATAAATAACTACAAAATATTTCAGTTTGCCTTAGGTAATTTTTTAATTAATAAAGTAATTCACGAGAACTCGTTAATTCTATTAACAAACTTCATTTGAAATTTGTGTCAATTTAATCTCATTTGAGAATATATCCGAATAATTTATGGAGTTCTTTTTTATATTTTGCATGTTAGAACTTACTTTTGCACTGATATATGCGAAGAAATAAAAATTTTAATGAATAAAATAAATACTTAAATTAATTATTTAGGGAAAAATTTTCAATATTTATTAAATACATTCATTGTACTATACTTTGAAACAGTTTTATACAGTCTATTTATTGCAAAGTTTTGTGATCATTTCAGAATCAAATCATAATTAAACGTAATTTCTCAATATTTAGATAACAGATCAGCAAATATAACCACTCCTATATGCTTCTCGCTTGTACTTCCGTCTTGGCGATATAACTTCATTATGGAGAACGATAGATTATTCGTGGCCCGTTCCCAAAGAGGTGGATTGAGTTATCTAGGAAATTCCGAAATGTCTCTTCTCGTTAGCAAAGGGATTATTCTACATGTGTGGAGAATAGAATTGTGTCATAATCCCGAATTTTATCCAAGATTTGGCGATAAAAATATCTGATAACTAGTCATCGCAACAATTCCAAAGATGCAAATCCTTTTTTCTTTTTTATTGCGATTCAAATATCCGTTTTTTCTACACATTTATAACTGAATTTAATATTTCCATTTAGCAAGTACATTTCAAAACATTCCTTAATACTTTAAACATAATAATTTCAATTTAAATCTACCTAAATTTTGTTTTATGTTAAAAAAAAGGCTTTATTACAAAAATAAAAAGCCAAACTGCTTTGTTTTAAAAAAATAACTAAATTAAACTCACTGACATGATAGCCCATATGGAAGCCAAGGCTCACAGTGGTTATACATGAACTTAGGCTCTGGGGTGAGAAGCATATGGACCCAGTCAGGTGATAAGCCTAACGTGAACTCCTCAGTGTTTAGTTCCTAATCATGCATTTCAAAACATACTTTAATAGAATGCACTTTAAGCCTAATATTTTCTATTTAAATCTATCTAAATTTTGCTTTATGTTGAAAAAGGATTTAATACAAAAATCTGAAAAATATGCCAAAATGCTTTGTTTTTAAACAAATAACTAAACTAAATTCACTGGCATATTAGCCCATATGGAGGCCAAGGCCTACAGTGTCCATACATGACCGTAGGCCCTGTGGTGCGAAATATATGGATCCAGTTAGATGATAAGCTCAACGTGAAATCCTCATTGCTTAGTTAATATACATGCTTGTAACCAGTTTTGTCGACACACTGAAGGGGTGAAAGGTTGAGTCGACCATCCCCAGCATAAGATCAAACCTCGGACCTATGTTTTGGATGCACGAAGTGCTGTCTCTAAGTCCGAGGCTTCTTATAAACACAAATATTTAAATATGTATACAAAATTATTCTTGATATCAAACTATTAAAATTTGGAATATTGTTTTATTTACAGCAATATTATACCTGGAAGATTGAATTACATTTAAAATAATAAATAACTATATCGTTGGATTTTTCAATTAGGATAACATACTGCAGAAGCAAAGTCTTAATTTGTCATTTTGAAAAATGTAATATTATGTATAGAAAACACATTTTTTTCATTAATAAATACTACTTTTAATATACTTGTTATTATGTTTCAATTAGTATAGAATTTTTATAAACTAATTAAAGTATCTGAATACAAATTGTGTTTAAAAATTTAGTTAAAGTAGAAGTTAAGAACGCGCAATAATTACTTACATGAAAATGTTTCCATTATCTCTACAGCATTTTATTTTAATGCATTTTTTAAATGTATATTCAAGTTTTGAATAAATTATTTAAAGAGGAAAGTTTTGTCTAATATATATTTAGAAAGGAAATCAAAATAATTAATTAGGAAAGAAATTTGGGTGGCCTACTCATTGCTATTGTTGATTATTTTTAATAAAAATAAATAGTTAGCATTATCGAATTAAGCAAAAAGTAAAAATTTTAAAAATTCAATAATCAACTTTCTTAACAGCGTTTTTGTACTGAATGGTAGGACTTGAACTCAAGTATTTTTTATACACTAGTAAAAATTCGCTTATTTGTTTGCTCTTTAAATTTTTCAAATTCAACTAACGATATTGTGCTGTTAATGATAAATTGCTACAGTCTTATTTCATGAGATACAAAAATGTCATTAATATAAATCAGTTTTTTCACTGACTCTAAGAATTAACTAAAAATAGATAGATAGCAAAGATCAATACTTTTGTTTTTATCCACTATTTTATTTTATGACAATTTACTTTCTGGCGGTTGGGGAATTTCAAATTTATTTCAAATTATTATACAAGATTACTTGTTGCTTTTACTTCTTGCTTTTTGAATGCTCATTTGACGGGAGCTTATCAGGTTCTCATTCTTCTGACACAGGAGTGCAAATCACTATCTATAAATGCTTTCACTGGACAGTTTATAAAGTAATAAAACACTGTTATGAATACAAATGCATTTGATTTCAGTTTCTAGTTTATTATGAACGCAAATTCAAATATTATCTTATCAGGATCCATCATAACTTAATGGTATGTCTTACTTCTCGGAGCATAAAGTCCTAGTTTCGATCTCAGACATTTTTAATAGCAGAAAAGAAGTGGCAGTTCTACATGCATGTCTGTCTGACTAGATAGAGTTTCTTGGTTTCATCCTTATCTATAAGTGAATATGGCCCATTGTCTATAAAAATTCCTATCAGGATCAATTTGTATAAAGATTACTAAACTGCCTAATAAAGGCATTCAGCCATTAGGCTGTTTACTACGAGAATCAAATATTATAGTTTGCTACAAAATAGAATCATTTTAATAAATATTATCCATTTTCTGCAAAATCATTCGTGTCATTGATTCAAGGTAACAATCTGTTACAATATATTGAATCAACGGAAATAGAATTTAAGTAGGTTATACATTCTGGAATATGTGATATTGCGCAATGGAATTAGCTTAGTATATTATAAAATGTGTCAAGGTGGTTTTTACATTGTAATTTTCTTGAATTATCTGCTTGTTGCCAGGGCCTAATGCTAAAACTTTACTTACAGACATTGTAGTATATTGCTGTTGTTTAATAAACCACTTAAGATTTATGTGTGCCAACAAGAAATATCCAAACATCTCTATTTTTACTCTATAATAACATGATATAAAAATATGTGATGTTTTTTGCGATGTGTAATATTATTGATGAAAAAAGATAAAAAATCAATTCATTTCATTTTGATACATCAATTTACATCATTTATAATCCAATTCATTTTAAATTCAAACAAGACGATTAAATCTAAACCAGTTTTAAACAACTTATGAGCTTGAAATATTTCTTCAAAACAATCAGTCTAATGCCCAACAGTACATGCAGAAAAATATTAATGGTTATGGTGTGGTTGTTACTGACAAATAACAGTTCCATAAAACTGAATTAAGGTCATTAAAAATAGTGAATGCACTGAAAATCGTTTCATATAGTAAACAATTACGGAATATTTCATACAATATAAGACAAACAATTAAGGGCAAGAATGTTTAACATTTAACAGTCCAAAAAATGCTTATTTATTTAGTTTCTAATCTCAAAGCAACAAAATAAAAATAGAATATGTATTGTATTATACCTTATATAACACTTTTAAGTAAACAAGTCATATGTTTTCATAAAAATTTAACATTTCTTCCAATCCAGATATAATAAACACTTTAAATCTTCATTATTATAAAACAATGAAATACATTTTAAAAGTGTGATATTGTTTGTGATTTTATGAAATTAAATTTATAAAAAAGAGTTTAATTCTTAAGTCCTCAGAAATTTTGAAAATAATTGACTTTCAGAAAAAACAATGGAGTATTTAGATTTATTGGTATGGTCTTTCTATTTATCACATATTTATATTAATATTAATTTCTATCCTCTTTTAGAATTCGTAGTTTGTTATCCAGAAATTATTTAAAGGACTTAAACATTTTATAAAAAACTACTTTTGATCACAATAAAAAATATCTGCTCCTTGAAATTAAATTTTTATTTTATTCATATTTAGTAAACTTGATAAATCTAAAATTCTGAAATTTAACTCATATTTGGGATGTTAATTGTGTATTTATAAGAAAAAATTCAAAAATGTAAAAAGACAATTTGAAAATAAAAATAATTATTTTGAATAATTTTGGAATAAGCTCATTATTTCTCATAATAAAAAATGTAGTTAGTATAATTTTTTCCTTATTATTGATGGAGAAATATAAACGTCGATTTTTAATTCCAATTTATTATAATTATTAGTAACGCAATAATAAAATAACAATATTAATAGCTATTAAAAGAATTATCAAATCATTTATTTGTTATTGTGTCTTTTTTTTAACATATTTATAACATTTGTAATATTTGAAAATTATATAAAAATTATAAAATTAGTAATTATGAATCATTTTAAATTATCTTCTTACGGGTTCAATATTTTAAAATCAGTAAATTAATTAAAGTACAGTGAATTAATCGATTACGTCTATCTAAATAAAATTAAATAAGAGCAATAGAATATTAAAATTAATTATTTTTTGAAATTATAATTTAGCTTTTTTGCAAAAAAATATTAAATTATAGATTATATACCATGAATAATATTAAAAAAACATATTAAAGAATCAGTTTAATATTTATTTAATTTAATAAGATTCAAATATCTTATGCGCTTTAATTATATAAACTTTTTTAATGCTTCATTGATAGAATAAGAACTTAAAATCCGTAACTCATATACTCAAAAAAACATCTATTTTCTTCATATAGCTACCTTAAAAGATTACTTTCGAAGTAAAGTAAATCATAGAAGAAGTCGATAATTTTGATGGGTGACAAACGAAAATTTCCTTTTGAGGTCAGATGTTACTTTCAAAGAACAGATGTCAGATTCTATACAAGCTGAAACACGCTGAAAGGACTCTGCTCAAGTCAGTAGTTCAACATCATCAATCAGAATCAAATTTGGTGACAATTGGCTGTATATTTGGGACTGCCTCAAATCTTTCACATATTTTATGGCTTCATCGCATTTTTGAGCAAGAAACTAATTTGCACTCAAATAATTTTAAACTGTTTCATTTTAACAAATGAATGTGATTCGACAGCTTAAATTTGAGCAATATAATAACTAAAAAAATGATTGTTTAATATCAATATTATTTCACGATATTACTTTGTTTCTTTTACCTACCCGGAAAGATTGGATTTTGAACACAATTTTCTTTTTAAGATTTTAAAACGTAGTAAAATTTTTGCACTTAGAACAGCATAAAAATATTTGATAGATTGGTCTAATTCATATAACAATAAAGATTCATTTTTGTAAATGTTTTATTTACTAAAATATTTATAATTTTAAAATCGCTTTTATGATACGAGAGCGATTACAATTAAGTACATAGCTAACATCCTTTCATGTAATCATAATAATATTGCAAAAATTTGCTAAAGATCACATTTATAGCTTCGTAGTTAACATTATCTTTAACCCATTTAATAATATGAAATTTACCATTTTCTTTAAATAATCAGAGAATATTTTAATTATATTTTCTATTGAAAAATATTTATCTTTTTTACAAAAACCAGATTAGCCGTTTCTCTCTTTTGTGCTTTATATGCAAATTTTATTGTCTATGAAAAACTCTACAAAGCAAAAGAAATTTCAGCAAAGCTTTGCTTTTATACAATGGCAACAGATTAAGTAAAATCAAATTCTGAAATACATGTAATTAATTATATTATACTTGGTGTTAAAAATTCTTCTTGCATGCGCACTATGAAAGAAAATTTCAGATCTTTACTATTTTTTAATTGTAAACTTATATTGATTTTTTTCTTATTTTCAACAGCTTTACATTATAGTACAATATATTTTTTTTCAACTAGATTATCCAACTTTTTAATTCTAAAATCATTATCTCACTTTATTATGGGTATAGTTTTTAGCTAATTCATATCCTTAACTAAAGATAAGTCCATTGGCCAAATACGTAATATATTTTCTAGATTGTGAAATATCTTACTTCAAAAGCTATAAAAAGTAATATAAAAAGATTGTTTTAAAATTAAAAGGAAGAAATTTGCTAAGCATTTGATTTTTTTTCATTAAGATCATTCTAAATATAGAAATCCTTATTTTTAAAAGTAAAATAATTATTTTTGAAACTATTAATCTTAAATTTTGATATTTTTTGTGCAATAAATAACGCGCAATTTTCTTAAAAAAGTACATTTTCGAATTTCTCTTTTTTATAAGAATCTGCCTTAAAATATCATTTTTTTATTATTATAAAATTATAATATTTACCCTTTTTCATTTTTTAAAATGTTTGAAGTTTATTGCTTTTTTGTATTCGGTAGAGTGATTTAAAATTCCAGGGTGTGTCTAATAATTACTAATTTTAAAACTTCATGTTTTAAATTGTTATCTTTACATTAAACAAGCCTTCAAAAATGTAATTGATTTTTTATTCAGTCATATGCTAAAAAAATCATTAATTTGTTACACAAAAACTGCGTGTTCAGAAACCCACGATTTACGATGCATTTTTTACAGCTTCGGCTAGAAAATAACTTTTTCTTCTCGTCTTCATTTAAATATCTTGCTTAACGCTAATCCATTAAAGTGTATAATTCATTCTCAAATTAAGTTCATGCTTTGTTGAGCAGGCATCTAATATTTACTGTACGAAGGATTATATAAATTTAATTATCTTATAAAATAAAAGCATTGCGGATGGAAAAAAAAGAATAGCATTTCTTAAATATCATTACTGCAGAAAACCAAGGAAAAAAGTTTGAATAAATTTTATGAACCAAAAATTAATAATAATCATTTAACATTAAATAAATGATAAAATATAAAGCAATTAGCAAAGGACATCCATATGAGATGCATTTTACAACAAAATGCAATGTTGGAATGTATTTTGTGATTTAACAAAAAAAATATATATATTTCACTTAGATATAACATAAAGTTATTTTTTTTCTTCCATCCTATTTCAACAACTTAAATTGAACTTTATATTTAGTTACGATTTTATTTATTTTAAAAGAAAAAATCTTTTTCAATTTATCAAAAAAAAATGTAATCTTAGAGATGTGATTAAATATCACATGATTTTGTTTTTCTTCAATTTTCCTTTTATACTTTCAGTTACATTATATTTAAAATCGTTTTTCAGTTGATTTATTTCTAAGTAGTTCATTGGGTATATATTTTTATAAATACTTGTAATGCACTTCATAAATTGTCTAAGCAACATTCCCAAAAATGATGGTACATATTTTGATATTATTTTAAACTCACTTTTCTATAAATGATCATTTAATTATATTTCCGGAATTCAAAAAAAATTCTTGATAAAAAAAATTAATCATTCGTCAATTTGTTATCATTGAATGCACTTTTATTGTTTCCTTATAATATGAAAAATAATCTGCTCTCTTCATAATTAAATACATTTTTAGCAAGTAAATAAAACTGTATTTGCAATCTTTATTTACTTATAAAAATTGCAATTAGATTTCTTATTTATCTTTTGTTGCCTTATAACTATGGAAATGAAAATGGTTTCAAGTATCTGGTTTAAATTCAAAACAAGAAATAAAAAAATTAATTTGGATATAAGTGTTTGCCGTGAAATTTTTATTCATTTATTAACTTCAGTTTCATTTAATATATTTAAAAAATTCTTACATTTAAAAAAAAAACTTCAAATCAGTGAATTTCCAACCTAAAGCATAAATAATTGATAAAATGTTTAGTTAAATTACTGAATAGATTTTAACAAGATAGTTTTAAATTTAAAACAACAATTTACTTTTTAAATTATATTTTTATTTAGAATCTATCAGATTGTATTTTGTTTATATATACGACAAAAAACCATCAGACATTTGTAATAACATTTTCGAAACAATCAATTTCAGTTATAACTTTTATAAATAACAGTAACGTAATGAAATATATCACTTAAATAACTTTCACCATGTAACAATATTTTATCATAAAATAGCAACTGAACACTTTTCAAATGCTCCTTATTATTTTAGAGACGCTTTTAGATTACAAATAAATACAGCTAAGTATAAATCAATTCTTAATGAATTCATAATTTAAAATTTTTAAGAATCTTAATAAATTCTTAAAAATTTTAAATTATGTATTCTCATTTAATAATAATAATTTGTTGAATGAATTACGTTGACTGGCTACCAAATCCATTTAAAAAATCAGATGATTAAAATAATTTGAAAGAAAATAAGTAATTTTGCCTACGTGTTTTAAAATGTAAATACTGATATTTATAAAATTTATATGCATAAAATATTCTCAGTTCAACTATTTTCAAGGTTAAACTTATATTTTCTTTACAATTAACAAATTAAAATTTAGTTCATTCTGAGTTTAACAATTTATTAATTTACCTATAATAATAATAGTTTATACTAAGAATTTATTATATAAATATATCATATATTGCTCTCTCTCTTAATAAAGTTTCTTGATAATATGGTAAAACAAACTTTAGTTTACAAAAAATATATTATGATAATTTGTATGCTAATGACTATAAATGTTTGATTAAATTAATTACCATGAAGGGGATATTTGTTTTCTTGTCAGTTGAGATCATGAAAAAATCACTTTATTACAACTATTATTGGCTTACAATATCCATGACGTCAGATAACATTTTATCTACCTCACACTTAATTAATTACGACTTCATACAGAAGGCGTCGTAAATCCTATTTGCCGACGTATTTTCTGCCTGCATTCAAATCACATTCTTCGAGCGGCAGCAAACAAGCAAATTTCACCGTCATATGTCTGAGAGTCGTCAGCTGTGAGAAAGAATCCATTTATGATTTTTACCAGTAATAAAGAAGTATATTTAATAATAATTTTTTACAGTTTGTTAAAGTTTTCAAAATTATTGCAATTATCTGTTGTTCCAAATATGATTAGTTTTCGAATTTTCAAACCTTTAGCGATATTGCTTCCAAATTTTTTTTAAATTGTTATCTCTTCTAATTTTTGTCTTTGACAGATTCAAGTTTTCTTGCCTGACTCTCCGGCTCACCAAAATATCTTGTGTCATTTTATGTTCTCTTGAAATCCGATAAAGCTTCTCTAATTCTCTCTTTGTGTGTCTCTCATTTTTTTTATTTGATGAACATTGTAAATAATGCATTAATTGTTACGAGTATCCGAAAGCATGATTTCAGAAGTCGTTTCGAATCATTTTAAGCCAAATACCTTTAACAATAATCGAACTGATTTGAAGGTGTCACCCATATTGAATAATGGTTCTGTGGCTTCAACTTGTTAGAATCAAAATTATAACGTTTTCTCGAATCTCATTTTGTTAATAAAGCGATTTCTTTCACGGACCATAGCATCGATTAGAAAAACCATTTTCCACTGATTCATGCCATTAACACGTTGACAATAGAACAGAAGAAAAAACAAAATGAAAAAAACAAGACAAGACATCCACTACTTTTTAGTTAGTTTAAATCATCAAGGAAGATATAAATTTCCTATCTTTTTCAATCTTCTTTTCTTTTTTTTTTCATATTTCTAAAGAAAAACAGTCTTCATATCTGCACATAATCGTACATAATTTTATGGATCAATACATAATTTTATGGCACAAATTGCTTTATGAAGATTCCATCATAATAAGTATTTTAATTATTGTTGATTTTTAAATTATTATCGAACTTATTGTTATACGAATATTAATTAATAATGCTGGGAAAATAATTTTAATAATGTACATTTATGATTAGTTGTTTCATATATTACTCATTAAATGCTTTTCATATGCATTTCTATTTGAAGAGTAATATAAATAAATTCGACAAATTTATTTTAAGCATTTCAAATCAACAATTCACTTTAATATTCTCCAGCCAAACGTGGTAATTATCTGTCATCAAATTAAATTTCCCAATCAAGATATATTTTAATCATTTATTATTTTAAATAATGCATTTTTGTAAATATCTGTGGCTCATTTTATTTGTTATAATCCATAGGATGTTTCATATATATAGGATATTCTATGATATTCTACTACAGTAAACTTTCCAAATAAGAGCTAGCTTTTATTTTTACTTTTATCTACATTACTGTGAAAGAATATATATATATATATATATATATATATATATATATATATATATATATATATATATATATATATATATATATATATATATATATATATATATATATATATATATATATATATATATATATATATATAAATGAATGTATACTTCAAAATTGTGTGAAAATCCTTATCACAGAAACAATACATCATAAAAAAACTATTTAAAAAGTGATTGTCTCTGCAAATTTTTATGAAAAATTTGATATTCGGTTAAACATTGTTCTATTATTATAATTTCAAAAATTTTAAAAACCATTCATATTTTTATAAATAATATTATCGTCAGAATTTTTAACTAGCTTAAATACATGAAAAAACCTATACATTTTATGTTAAGTGTGCAAAATATGAAGAATCATATATTATTTAGTAATTTAAATATTTTTAGCAAATTAGAAAACAGAGGCTATATTTCATAGATCTTAATGAAAAAATCTGTTACATTAGGTATTTTTGTTGATAAAATTTATATATCAAATATTACGTAAATTAAATCTATTTTTATACATAAATTAATGAAGAAATATATTGATTATCAAAAGAAATTCAGAATATGAAATTTATAAATAAATTTAAGTTTTTATAGAAATGAGATCAGTTCTTTAACAAAGCGTCTTTTTATCAACTAAAGACTTTTACTTAAAATGCTATATAGATTTTTTGCACTGCAAGAACACGTATAATATAATGAAAGAACACATAATTTTAAAATATACAATGAGAGAGAGAACACCTAACATGTCTATAATTGTTTCCACAGTCTGGAATCATAATCCAGATTTAAACTACGGCAACATTAATTCTACTTATTTCAACAGTTGCAATTTATTTTGCCACATTTCATTTTTGTAATCACGTTATGGATCTACTTTACATCAACTCAAATCATTTGTCCAAATACTGTATTCAAATTTTACATCTTATAAAAAATTATAATACACTTTTAGAAATATCCTAAAGGTCTAAATCTTATAAATGAATGTATTAGACTTTCATTAAAATTTACAGAACAAGATATATTAATTTAATATTATATAAATTAGTAACAGTTTTGCATTAAGGGCTCATGTTCACTAAAAGTGTAATAATTTAAACATAATTAAAAATTTTAATTGAAATACATTTTATGGAAAAAGTATTAAAAAACCAAAATTAAAATAAGTTATATTTATTCTAGAAATATTCTGTTAAGTAATAAAAACTTATTTTCAAATTTCATGATCATTTTATCATGTGTCGTTGCTTATTAAAGGAATTTAATACACATAGTTTTGCAAAATTGCTTTATTCATATTATTATTTAATAGATTAAAGTTTGATATATTTCAGAATGAGAAAAATAAATGCTCTTGTGGTATACAATTTCGTTAAAATATATATCAATTTGTAGGTAAATGCCTAATAAATTATTAATTTAACTGCTAAATCGAATCAAAATGTTTCCAACGGTAAATGTTTCTAAGTCCAGATATGTGATACTATTCATAGGAGTTACTAAGTTTTCATAAGAATTAAACATTGTATGCAAAATGTGATAATATATCAACAAGTCAATAACAAAAACTGACCAAATTATGCGAGCAAAACTCTAACTGCTTTTCGATATTTTCTTCGATAACTTTGACTTTGAGTACACGAAACTAATTGTAATTATTGTTGAATTAAATCTAATTTTTGATTTTATAAGCAATTGAATGTTTAAAAACACTAATCATAGAATCATAATTCCTCAAAATTTAATTTTATGTCTGGTTATAATGACTATACATATAACATTCTCAAATTTTTCATTTCGATTTCTAAGAAGTTAAACTATCGAGTTTAAAATTCTGTTCAAAGCAACATAATTGCTTCAGTAATAGATATAAAGTTTAAAATACCTAAAAATGGCAAAAAGAAATCTTAAACAAAAGTCCTGACAAAGTATGAAATCAAATCTAGAGCATTTCCAGATAACATGATTCCTTTCAATATTTTTAAAACTTTACTAAATTAATTTATATTTTCACAATACGATATGCACTTAACGAAACTAATTTAATAATTTCAACAGATTTTTACCATGAATTCAAAGCCGCACAAGAAAAACTGTGTTATTCATTGTCATAAATGCCCCCAGATTCTTTACCATTTTCTCTGAAATTACAAAAATTGAATAATGTGTTGTCATGAAGACAATAAAAATAAAATATTTTCTGGCTGTTAAGGATAATCTAATGATAAAGTGAGATCATTATTCAAATTTTTTTTATCTAATTCTTCAATTAGACTTTTTTAGTTTTCTTCGAAATTTTACGAAGGAAAATAAATTTAAAGCGAATTTTCATTAAAAAATGAATATTTTAACTCGTTCCTTGCCAAATAAATGTATTATTGTACAAAAATTTCAATACAAAACTAATAATTTGATTTCCTTTTATTATATCAGTATGTATTTCATTCTTATAATAAGAGTTGTTACTTTTATAAGAAAATAATGAATTTTATCAGACATTTTTAAAAATAACAAATATTTAGAAACGCATATAAATAAATTTGCTTGCATTGAAAAAATATTTTTTGTCATTTATTTCTATTAGGAATTTGAAGCTCTACGCTTTTTATGACTGTTTCATTATAATAAAAATTTTATAAAATACTTTATTTGTAATCTTTATTCATTCATTTAATTTTCTTTTAAAAATATTTAAAGCCAATTAAATTGAGAGAATTGTGATTCAAAATAGCATATATAAATAGCTTCAAATCACACATATTCTTACTTCACAAATAATTCATATATTTTTATTCTTTAAATCATATTTAAAAAAAAATTGCATATTTCAGATTTTTTAATCTTAAATTATTCAATTTTGTGAACTTCTTTTATTTTAGTTTTACATTTTATCATGGTATAGACTCTATGAAATGCAAATTTCCAGTGACTAAAAATAACTTGCTGTGAATTAATTCATGTAAGGCTATTTTAGGTTTTGCGTAGTTATCAAGAAAGCTTTGTTACATTAATAGAAACCCTTGAATTCAATTCTTATTTCAATTCAAATTATGATTTTTATTCAAATTTGTTTTGTAATTTCCTACATATGGAAATTAAAATATTTTAAATGAATTTCCCAAAACTTGCATGAAATATAATTGTTTAATTACTGCTAATATCTTCAACAAATGTGGATGATGAGAAAAGTAACTTTTTGTATGTTTCTTATATTTTAGAATTAGAGATTTCAAGTTTTTCTATCCAACATATGTGAATCCGGCACAGGTGCTGTATGATCCCTGATTCCCAATTCTGAATTTTTTTTTGGAGATGAAGAAATGTTGCCAGATGACGTACCATGGCGTGCGCAATGACGTAAATACTAGGGTTACCAAAATAGAATTTTCTGCAAAATCTTATAGGTCTCCATATGTATGACGTAATAAAAACGAGGTTTCCGAATACATAAGAAAATACGCCAAACAATCAACTATCTCAGACTTTGGGATCATGAAATATACGGCACCTATGCCGTAAATCCTAGTCCAAGACAGTTTGCATGCTTTTAAATTAACTTAAAACTTATAAATGTTATGACAATACTTTAAAACGCATTCAGTACTAATTATCTTTAATGATTTCTATAAAGTATAGTATCATAATATCTAAAAATAAAAATTCAGTTCATTTATTTATATTCCTTTGCCAATTTCAAACAATTACTCTTTTTCAAATAGTTAATATAATTGACGATTATTAAAAAGTGATTTACAGAAAAAAACTAAAGAGTTTTTCTCATTAATGAAAAGCAAGAGTCACTTATACAGTTTTTAAAAAATTTAAAATGAACGGTAAAAAACTTAAATTCATGGACAAAATAGAATTTTTCCAATGAAAAACAAAAGTTATTGGTGCAATTTTTAATAAATTTAAAATAGATGGTATTTAAAAAGGTTAAAATATAAGAAAATACAGCTAAAGTAATTTAAGACATTTAAGAAAGCTTCTCTAATTCCACCTGGATGCGCATAAACTCATACAAAAAGAAGATAAGTTAGTGTAAAGTGTATATATATTTTTTTAGTAATTAATATAATTACTTATAATGGTTGCATTTTAATATACAAATAATAATAAAAATAATTTTGATTTTAAACAATTTTATATTTTAATGTAACAGCCTTTTCTTATATTCACTTATAATATAATCATTGATATATGTTCTTATTCGTTACAAAAATTCTCTTTCCTATATAGAGTCTAAAACCATCTAGCGTAATCAGTATTTTTTTTTAATTTTATAGTACTTCAATGGACAAACAAAATTCTAGCTTGAGCCTGAAATCTTTCAATTAAGGTTTCAAAACTATCATTTAATATAAGTGAGGAAAAATTGTAAAATTTGAAATTTTACATTGGTTCCTTGGGTTTTTTTTTCTATGAAAAAAAATAAAACTTTGTTTATAAACTGAGCTCGTTTGTTCACGTGGATAAGTATGTAGTTGTGGTCACAGGTACCCGCTGGGTAACGACAAATGAGTAGCAGTTTCTTTCCTTGTTGTGGCATAGGGTTCGTTAACCAATTGCCTGCCTTTGGAAAAAAAATCTTCGGAAAAGATATGATGACCAGATATGAGATATTTTTATAGCCAATCCTTGAATCTGGAAAACAGATATAGGCACTAGAGGCCTTGGTCCACATTTGCGCTGTCTTGATACCAGTTTAGTTTTTTAGTATATTCCCAAAAGAGCGAATTTCTGAGATATAAGTGCAATTTATAAAAACTAAAGTTATTTATTAATATATGTTTGCATATTATAAGCATGCTTATAAACATGGTAGAATCCAATTCATGGATAATATTTTTCTAGTACTATCTTCATCAAAACAGACTGCATTTCTCTGTTTCTTTTTTTAAAGCTATATTTTATTTCGTCACCATAATCATTCGTCGCCAGATATTCAATTATTTTTTATATGGACATTATAAAATAATTTCTTTTCTATCATTTTAACCTTTAAATTATTAATCACTTTTAAAATATACATAACAGCTCTCCTGACTTAACTTCTGATATCTTTCCATATTAATTTTAGTTTATATATAGCGTAAAAAATAACCTAACAATTTTCTTCTTATTTCAATAACGATTTAATTTAAATTCGGTATTGATAATCTGTTACATTACTATCAAAAAGATTAAAAATGTTACGTTAATAGAAATTTTTCATGTGTTATTGATTTTTTCTATAATTTTACTAAATTATTTTATAATCATAAACACGTTTGAGTTAAAATTGTGATGGGACATTCAAATTTTAAGTGAAAAACTATTAAATTCTGAAAATATATGCAAATTTAAAGAATTATAAATGTCAAGCCAATATATAATTGTGACAAGCAGCAATTTCTTAATTAATACAAGATTATTAATTAATAATACAAGATTAGATTAAAATTAATAATACAACTGACAACTGAGTTTATATTTCTTCAAGTATTATTATTAAGATTTCGTTAAGTATATTAGGACTACTAAATTAGTTATTAAAATATAAGGCTTTTATGCTTTAAATTTATAGTAATAAATCTTGAACTAACACTATATGAAATCAATAACGTCAAATCTTTTCACCACATTGTAAATTATTTGCTGATTTATATCATTGCATATTTAAAAATTCTAAATATTTATTCTTGCTAGAAATTTTTTGTGCATAAACATGTTTTTTACGAGTTGTTTTAATTATATTTATTGATAAGCAAGGACATTTTTTTTAAAGTTTTTTAGAGGATTATTAAAACATTCGATAATTATAGAATGAAAATGATATTCTGGTTTAAATCAGTTCTGTGAATAATACTGAAAACACATTTCAGATGAAATATGTTTTATTTCAATAAGTAAAGAATTCATTAAGAAGAATAAACGTGCTTGATTTCAATTTCTTTATCACATACATTAATTGTACTCATAATGCAATCTCCAAAAGCAATAACTAATAAATTTAAATAAAACAAAGATTACAGCCATTATAAATGAAAACAAAAATATTTATCAGTATAAAATAACATTGTAATGTTATCATCAACATATATAATGCTTTATTTTGACAGAAACATGTAAATGTTACTATCAAATAACGGCTTCATCTGTATAAAAATTTATTCAAAATCTTTATTAAATTCCAAATGATTGTCGATTATTTCTCAAATGAATGAATGCTGAATAATTTTAATTAATTATTCGTATTTATTCTTAAGCTCCTCTACTATTAAATGAAATCTTAAAGGCAAATATTCTTATAAATTTGTCATCAAGAACACAAACATGTATTAAATGTTCCCTCTAAGGAATTATCCTCCTTAATTTTAATGAGCTGTCAGGAGCAGCCTCATGAAATCAAGGAACAATCGAAAGAATATAAGTTTCTCAATTGTTGACATTTGCAGACTTCTAAAACTTCTTTCAGTAAATAATATTCTTTATTTATAAAAGAAGCTTTAGTTTCGGTGACATATTCCCTGCAGAGAATAATATTTTTAAATGGTTCACTAATCTTTGATTACAAATAAACTGATTTTAAATAAAAAGTTTATTTCCTATAAAAGAAACGGTATAGATTTGTTTTTTCCTAAAATAAGTGTGAAGAATAATATGTAGAAGTTATAACTCATTTTTATAAAGTTTTGACACTCGTCAAATAGATAATAATCTATACATAATTTCAAAAATATCTGCGTATGTAGATGAAAGCAGGAAGGAATTTGAATACCATCCCAAGCCATAATACTAGGTAATATGACTTGAGGTGATATATATTCGATCACAATATAGTGTCCTCAAACTTCAATCCGACTATCGTGTTTCCAGTGGTTACAAGTCCACGTTACTTTGCTTGTGTTTTGTCTGTGCTGTGATTTAACGTACGGCATGTATTTCTATCACAAATTCAATTGGGGAGATTTCTTTCTCTGTGATGAAGATCACACTAAACGACCACGAGTCTCTTATGACGAAAGCTTGCAGACGACCATTGAGGAGGACAGCAGTCGAATGTGTGGTGAATTTGCCAGATAATTTAACGTTTCCGATAAAACGCTTACACTTCATCAGCACCGGTTTGATAAGATGAACTGGCTAAGTAAATAGGTACCTTACATGGTTTTGGAAGTCAATAAGCAACAACGAGTGGTATCCTGTTTATCGTTGCTTTCTCAACCACCGTAGTACAGCCATACTTTCCACAAGTGATGATCAGTGACGAAAAGTGGGTCCTTCATGACAGTTCCAAACATTAGTTGTCATAGCAGAATACAATCCCGCCCATGACAAGACTTTGGTTGCATAACCAAGCAAAATTATGTGTCTCATGGATTAGTCGTCAAGTGGTCCATTATGAGCTGTTATCAAAAAGTCAAACAGTTACTGTACCTGTATCATCAATAATTGGAACGTGTGCAACAGGCATTTAGCAGAAGGAGGTAGCACTGGATAATAGCAAGGATGCACTGTTCATTGGCCAATAACGTGAGGTCGCATGTTTCGCGAGTGGCCAGAAATACCATACAGCATTTGGTTGGGAAACATTGTAAGATCCTCCTTACTCAGATGAATTTATAACATCAGTTAACTACCTCTTCCATTTCTTGGACAACCATCTTCATGTAAAATCCTGCACCATGACGTAGATTTGCGCTAAGTCCTCAAGAACTTCTTGGCGTCTAATACCCATTATTTCTACCACAAGACTTTACAACTGGAGACATGTTAACAGAAGATGCTGGATGCCGATGATGATTACTTAAAGGACTAACAATACACTTTCTTTAGATCATTTTCTTTAGATGGCTACACTTTCTTTAGATCATATTCTTTTGGTTCATTAAAAAATGGGAAGAACATTCTTGTTTACCTTATAAAATTAAAGATTTTTCAAGTTAATGAACTATTTTCTGTTAACAGCACAAGGAGACAATTAACGTGATCTAATCAAATGAATCATTCAAACATCCTTACTTTTGATCTATCAGTATTTGTAAGCTTTCATATAATCCAATATAAAAAAAACTATGTGTATTTAAAATTGGACTCTGTATTTTTAAATTTGTAAAGAATAATCAATTCAATAATCCTGTTTCTTAAAAAATAAAAAAGGGAATTTTTAAAACAAAAAAATGAAATAAATATAAGTGATAAATTTTTAAAGAAACTTTTACAGTATAATTTCTTGCAATATTTACTTTTATATTTATTTTCAAATCGCAAAGTTTCAAATGAAATTAATAATTCATATATTAATTAAGAAATAAGAATCTATTTATAAACGCAGATCATAAATATTTATATGTATATTTACGAATAACTTTGGAAAGAAAAAAAAGTATTATTTTGCAATATATCGAAACTTCCAAAATATTATTCAGTTTTCTTGGGATTCCATTAAAAATCAACAATGGAACTCAACTAAATTAACTAGCAATATAAAATTAAGTAAAATAATATTTTCTCTTTTGGTAAATATATAAGAAAATTACATATGAAATATTATTCTAAGCTAAAAATTCTGTATTTAATTAATTTTAAACATTTAACAAATTTAATGTTCCATTCAAAACGCAGAGTCAAAATTCAATTAATTTTTCCTTTTTATTTTGTTACTTATCGTCCCCATACAAAAAAACTTAATGTAATTTTGTCTATGTTTCTAATTATCATTAAACTTGTAGTTCAAAAAATAATTTATTGTTTATAATTAAATGTGTCATTATTTAACGTTGATGCTATTCTTCAGGGGAAAAAAATGATTTTTATATCTCGACAAAATTCGTATAAAACACTTTACTTTATATTTTTACGTATAAAATTATAAATTTTAACATCTTAAAAATCATACATAATAACTTTAACTCAGATAAATATCATAAAGAATTATACAAACACTTTTAATACCGTATTTTATTATACTGAAAATTTTGGAATAATAAAATAATAACAACAAACAATTTTATCAAAAAATAAATCTCAATAATTTATAATATTAATAAATAATATTAAGAAATATGTTTGTATTTCCCTCACTAAAATTTGTTTTAGAAGATTGGTCTTATTAACTGTAATATATATCCGGTTTTTTTAATTTTACTATTCTGTGTACTTACTAGCAATATTTACAAAATTTACTGAAATTATTTTTTAAATTATTATTATTTTATATGTTTTCTTTTTTAAATAAGTATCTACAATTTTAGCTTTTGTAAGTAACTCAATGAATTATTAACACAAATAACCATCGCGCTTTATACTTCTAAGGATAAAGACGCGATATTTTTATAAGCAATTACTTATGCACAAATTTAATGAGGAAAGAAAAAAGTTGTGTTCATGTAGATGATAGTTTAATAATAAAGAGAGGTCGCACACCCACACACAATAGGACTTTTTTTATTCCCAGAGTGCTTTGCATTCTGTGAAGAATTCTCACAAACACAGTCATATTTATTGTAGTGCTGAAACAGCAGAAATCATTAAAACTCCGAAGTTAAGCCCTTCTCCTATAGACGCGAATACACAAACAAGAAATGGGACATGTGTATCCTATAGTGATAAGAATGGAATTTGAAATGCTATACTGTAAAAAAAAGTTCCTTTTTTCTGTTTAATTCTCATTAAGTGTCAAGGTTCCTTTTTCAAAATCGGCAACTTATTTATGTGAAATTATTACCCAACACAAATAATAATTTCAACATAAATGAATTGTTTTATTAAATTATTTGATTTAATTGCTTAAAACATTTAAATATTAAGTAAATTCGTTATTTATGCTTATCAAACAAAAAATGAAAAAGTTGAATGCGTAATAAGACTTGAATTTGAAATGATGTACTTTAAAAGATGTATATTTTTTTCCTATTTAATTCTTTTTAAGTTTCGTGGCTCTTCTCCACAATCAACAGTTTATTTGTGTTAAAATTATTACCTATTATAATAATTTTAACATAAATAAATTGTGCTTTTAGTCATGTAATTGAATTGTCGATAAAGCATTTCAATATTACCTTAATGCGTTGTTTAAACAAATTAAACAAGTAAATGAACAAGTTAAATGCGCTATTTACGCATATTAACAAATAAACATGGAATATAATTGTTTATTTGTTAATATTGTATTGTTAATTGTATTTTTTATTGTGATAAGATTATTGTATTATTTAAATATACTTCAAAACTTACTTTTATATTTAATATGATATGTATCTAAACATCGTGCATCATTTGTATTGCAAAAATTGAAAACATAAGAGAATAGAAAGGTAATGATTTTTTTAAGCGTTCCTGACTTCGAAGCAGTAAGTTTCGGCTTTGGATACAGATATTCCTTTTTCTGTGCCTTTAACCCTCCACTTACGGGTTGACGACGACCCACTGAGTGTCTCACTGTATAAAAGCCCATCACATTCGCCCCTTGTAGAGCTGAATAGCTATATCCTAAGCGCAGCGTGATATTAGAGTATATAAATATAGATAGATAGATAGATACTGAAATAAATAAATTGTTTGATAACATACAATATTATTTTCAAACAGAACAAGAAATATTTTAAATTAAACTTGGTACTTTCTGTAAAGATATATTTTAATTTTTTCTATCATAAAATTTTAATATTCAATTGAGTAAGTAATGAAATTTTTTTGTTTGATTAAAATCAATATCATGGAATGAGGAAAAATTCTGAAATCTGAAAACAAACCTTTTGGATCATCGATTTGCTATTTCTAATTTAGGAAACCCTCTTTACTCCTCTTCCTGTGATTTATAAAATAATCAGTTCAGTTTCTACGTGTTTCTCTTCCTCTTTACAGCTTGATTTGTGTTTATCCAGTCTCGATGAGAGTGTCCGAGTTATTTTATAAAGTTATTAAACTTTCGGTACAATATATTAGAATTATTCTACGTTTAAATGCGACCCTGCTGGAATGTAAAGATAAAATGTAAATAGAATGTATCTGCTTGCCATTTGGTGTAACCAAGGAATAAAAATAGAATATTTATAAAGGTAGAGTGTATAATGTATAAGATTTAGCACTGTATAATGTTTGTCATAAACTTCAAATTTAATTTCATTCGTCTGAGAGAGAGAGTTTACATGATATTTTAAAGTTTTATCTATTATAAACTAAAACCTGAATTATATTTCAAAATTTTTTAAAATTCGTGACTATTTTAAACTTTTTCACTAAAAAGTACTTGGAATAAATATAATTACCATTACTTTATTTGTATGAAAATATCTTAATAAAACTTTAAATGTCCAGTAAATGAAGCATTTACAGACTTTCTTCGAAATGCTATGCTTGAATACATGAGAAAAATACAAGATAAATTAATTATTAAAAGATCTCTATCAACTTAAAATTTTATTTTGAAATTATTTTAATCCATTATTACCAGAAGATTAATAACATATTTATTGTTTTGATAACAGATTGTTCAATTTCTGTCATTTTGGTAAAACACTATATTTGATTCGACAAATTAAAATAAGCTGAATCATATATTTTTTAATTTGGAATTTCCTTTTTAAGTCCTTAAGTCTTTGAGAATTATGCTTCTTGTGATTAAGAAGTAACCGAAAAGAAGATAACTGATTTCTAATACATATTTATTAATAACTTAAATGAAATATTCTTCTTCTAAGAACTTGATACTTAATCCCATGGCAGATACAATTAATTTGTAGCTATTAAAAGTTGTGATTATATATATATATATATATATATAGATATAGATATATAGATATAGATATACATGTATATTAAACAAAAACTATTTTCTACTTTTCTTATGAGTTATTGAAAAAAAACTGAAATTATGTTATAAATTTAATTTATAAACTGATATATATATATATATATATATATATATATATATATATATATATATATATATATATATATATATATATATATATATATCAGTTTATAAATTAAATTTATAACATAATTTCTCAGTTTTCTTTCAATAACTCATAAGAAAAGTAGAAAATAGTTTTTGTCTTTTTTAAGGTATACCACACTGGTTATTAGTTTCATTTAAACAATCATTATAATTAAATTATTTTCTCCAGTCATTATCCATTCCATTAAAGCAGAAATTTGACATGCGTTATTTAAATTTATATTAATGTTTAGTTTCTATAAGATTTTACGTAAATACTTTACATCCAACTCATTATATACTTTTATTAAATACCTTAATTTACGAAACAATTAAAGTTAAAAATATAGCTATAGAAGTAATGAACTCTAAACCACTTTAGCAATTAGTATAACTAAAGTACTACTCAACATTTATCAAAAGTGCGAGACACAATTATTTTGCTTAACATTCAAAAAAAAAAAAAAATCGTCAATGATTAGAGTTAAAAAAAATCGCTCTAGTTTCTTTCGTTTGAGTTGATTATTTTTTATTTTAATCCGTCTCTTTTTAAAAGTTTCTAAGAGAAATATTTTATTTCATTATTTCGTTAAAATATGTGAATTGCTTTAGTTATCTTTGTTGTTTTTATTTCTATTATTTTTATCAAAATTCTTAGGTTAAAGATAAGTACTGTTATTCACTTTCTTCTATCTAAACTAAAATTTTATGAGAATATTTATATTTCCGTTTAAAAAACAATAGTACAATTAAAAAATTTACTAAGGATTATATAATTTTGCTTTATTGAATACTTGAACGTACTTATTAATAATCTATGTATAATGTAACTAATTTCAATTCTATTTGTTATTGCAATTAATTAAACGAAAATGTCTAAACAAATAATACTCAATCTCTTACTAAGTACTTTGTCAGAAATCGCTCATATCTAATCAAAATTAATCCATACTTCTGAAAATCAAATATTTTCTTACATAAATATTCACATATGTTCATAATTCTTGTATTTTAATTATAACATTTCACCGAATAGCTTATAGACCAATTATTGACTCAAATTCGTCTTATGTATGTGAGCTGCTATAGAGATAGCCTATGGTTTTGATTTAAAATAATTCTGAATAAGAAACCAGCACTATGTATTTGAAATGCGAAACATTTTCTTAAAATAAAAATTGCAATTACGATGACGGAATTTGAGTCAATATTTATGAAAACAAACAAATTTTACTTCTCAAGTTTACTCTCCATAATTTTCATCGAAATCAAATTCTAATACATACATCTTTAACACCATCATTTTTTATGCATTCTTGTTGGCACTAATATTTGAAACCACTTTGTGAACAGCCTAACAACTTAGGGATGTGGTGAAGCATTCTAAATTTTCATCAACAGTATGCAGTATTCATGTGTCGCAAGGGAGGAAGCCCGGAAATCTCCCAAGATCTGCCCTGATAGATGTGCTTTCTGTGGGCAGAAACATCCATCTTTATGTAGTGCTAAATTTAAAATATAATTTCTATTTCTCATATATATAATTTAATATGAGTGCATTTCTTACAAACAGGAGCCGGCCTGAGGAACGCCCAAGGAGTATTGGTCTCAGACCTGAGCCCCGGCACACCCCATGTGGCTCCACCACCCTCCTCCGCCGCCTCCCCCAGCACACCACTCACAACTATTGCACCCTTGCTACAATTGTTCTGAGCGACGACTCACCACCACCTTGTGACCGACAGCTTCTGTTAGTGTCTGTGTGTCTGTTGTCTGTGTCCGTGTGAGTGTATGTGTTCGGAAGGGACTACACTTCGTCCTCAATGGTGCTGCCCAGGGCTGCCTTTACTCAAGGTAAAAACCTGCTTTACGTACAATTCTCTTTACTCTCTTCTTCTATATTTTTCTATTATTTTGAAAGTTGATTTATGCTAGCATACATTTATTTCCCTTATGAATGTAGTTTTAAATCGATTTGAATGAATTAGAAGAGCGAAGAAATGAAAATTTTATTATATTTTTTTTAATTAATAGATTATAGAAAACCTTAATGATAAAATCACCTTTTGAATTTTCCATCCTATTTTGAGAAACTGGGTATGGTGAAAGATCTAGCAACTCTTGCAGTTGTGTCTTGTCTTTCAGCTATATGGTACCTAAATAATAATATGCTAAATGGTACCAAACGTTTCAATAACAAGCTTAGCTTGGTTTGGAGCAATTGTTATTTCTCATCCCCGTGACCAGCAGTGCTGAAACAGGTTCAGGAGTACATTCACCTTGAAAAAATCCAGTACTAATTGGGTATCTTGAACCAGGTCTTGTCTGGTAAGTCCCAGACAAGATAAAATGTGACCAGGTGAGACTTGAGCAGAAGAGCGCCTAGTGTAGATTTCAAAGGATTTAAACCTTAAAGATTCTAAACGCTGTCTTTTGATGGAAAGCAGAGTTTGTAAAAAAGTAACAATAGTTACTTAGAAGACATGCTTCAGTGCTAGTTGGATTTTCGGACAATTTTTACAAAAAAGATATGATCTGATTTTTTTTCCTTATTTGCTATCTTCATTCCCTTGAAACGACAAGTACGAAGTCTTGCTCTTACAGACGACCCCCAGGTCAGTTGAGTTTCGTGGTCAATGTTTTTCTAAAATGTTTAATAAAGATTTTCCTCTTTCTATCCTCAAATATAACAGTGTGGGGGCTAGTCCAGTTTGAGAGCTTCTTTTGTACGATATTAAGCATTTGTGTGAAAACCGAAAATTATCTAGTTAGTGCATAATATTTAGTACTATTGCTACTTAAGATATATTTTTTAATTTTTTGAATATAAGCTTTGATAATGAATAGCTTTTAAAAGTTTTACAATTATTAATCAAACTTATTTAATCTTAATCTACTTAGTTCTTTGTTTTGCATCAAACTTAATCCGTTTCACTCAAAAATTGTTTTTATTTTCAATTTGTAAATTCATGGTGATAAAAACCATAAATTTCGTAAAATATCATTAACATTAAATAATGAGGTAACTTAAATATTTAAAATTATAAATGGAGGGGGGCCGTGTAATGTGTCCTCTGTTGGATTTCGATTGTTTAGATATAGTATTTTTAAAATAAACAAACTTGCAGTTCTATAACGTCTTTTATTAATAAATAATGATTTAAGTATATCGTAAAATTAAATAGTTTTATGTAGTGCATCTTTGATAGCCATAGTTTTCTTGCCATTTTTCAGGTATTATTAACACACAGTAAATGGTTTGAATTAATAATGATCTCTTAAGCAAAAAGTACAAATAACTAAATAAATAAACGGAAATGAAAGTAAATTTGTTCTCTTTTTGCTGTGCTAATTGCTTAAATTTTAATAAAAAATTTCATTGCATTGTTAGTGCTAGCCTAAGAGTTTGAATGTCGATTGAAATCACTGATAATTAATAATTTAACATAAATTAAATATAGATCATTTCAATAACATTTATATTTCAAAATTATTCTTATCACCATTAATGATATAAATTGTGTTCACTAAATGACAATTAAATGCAAATTCAAGTATGGACAAATTTAAAGGAGCAGAATTTGGTACAGTCTAATAAAAGGATGACTATTTTCACTCTTTGACAAGTCTATAACCGGCACATTAATTGGTAGATACTTTTATGAATAGAACGAAACTTGATAAACACTTGTTGCTGAATGTCCAGCTGGAAATCAATGTCCGCTTCTCCACTGTAACTAGGAAGATAAATTGCAGAAAGGGATCTTCACTCGAGTATTGGAAAATGAATCTAAGCAGTGTGATTTTACAGATTCAAACTAGGACATAATTTTAGAGTTTAGGGTGCAAATATTTAATTGAAATCATTAAATACTCGTGTCGCTTATTGAATTAAGTTTACTATATTCATATATATTTACAAATCAGTAAATACAGTGTTATATTCGGTATTTATATTAAACCTTATAAATTATGATCGAAATTTATTTAAATAATTATTCACAGTTTATTCAAACTTAAATAGAAACATTCCGCATGCCCTTATTTACCTTTCATTATTAAATTAAATACATAAAAAATAAGTTGTAAATGTAAAAATCAGCAAAACTATATATGCGTAATAATTATAACCAATTGATAATGATGTAGACTATTCCTGTGTTAACTGTTGCTTTTAATAAATTATTTCCAAACATTTTAAACTTTTTTTTGACTTTAAATCTCTGTATATTAATATTTATGCCTCTATTGAAATCACTTACTAGCATCTTAATATTTTGACCAATATAGATTAATTTGATGCGCGCTTTTCTGATTTATTACTGTTACTTTTAACTATAATAAAATTTAACAGTTCTTCAGAAACGATGAACAAAATGGCAAAAATTTTGAAAAGTCTTTTTGCCACTTGCATTTCAAATTTTAAACATTTATGATTCTTTTTAATTAATCTTATCATATTTCCATTTATTTTATAGTAATTTCCTTACATGTTATAAAACACTTATATATATTATTTTAAAATAAGGCATCGCGCATACTAATATTTTTATCATTAAATATCATTTATTTTTTAATTAAGTTTTTATTATTCAATATTTATTTTATTATTTCACTATACCTTTTCATTTACTCTGAAATTAAAAACTATGATAATAACCTTAATTTTTGAATAAATAAAAAGTGACAAGCTGATAAAATACTTATAATTTATGTTCATTAGTGAATTTAACACACAAATTCTAATTTTCAAAATTTGTTTGGATTGTATTTATTGCTTAAGCATCAATTCACCATTAAAAAATTTTGATGAAATATAATTTAAAATTTATTCGAATTTATTAAATTTTACTTAGATTTTATAAGTTTCTATGAATGAATAAGACACACATGTTAGTGTGCACAGATATTTTTCAAAAAATAGTCTCAATCCGAAAAAAATTAAACATGTTTCAAAACTTACATACAAATTTTGGAGATCTGAAAAAATTATATATGTTTTGAAACTAGCATGCAAGTTTTATAGATCTGAAATAATGAAACATATTTCAAAACTTACATACAAATTTTGTAAATCAGAAAAAACTAAACATGTTTCGAAATTTAAGTACAGATTTTGAAGATCCGAAAAAATTAAATATGTTTTGAAACTTACATACAAATTTTAGTGATCCAAAAAATTAAACATGTTTCGAAACATAGCATAACTTTCATAATATGCCCATTATCAAAGGATATTTAATTCAATAACACACTTACCTTATCTTTGAAACGATTTTCAAAATTTATATATCTTAAAATCTTATTTAAAGTTAAGGAATTTATGTAAAACTTTTCTGCAAAACCAAACATTGAATTGATTTTTTTTTCAACTTCACGCGTGAAAACATTGATAAAGGCTTACTAACATTTAACTTGGAAGAATTTGGAAAGGCAGTATATTAACTCCAAATCTCTCTTTTATATTTTCTTTTACTTTGAATTACTTTTAAATAAATAATCATCTTTTTATCATATTCGTAATGCGTGTTTATGATTAATAAATATTCAAACAATCTTGGATTTTAAACTATACCGAATATCTTGTCAACATCAACCTTCTAAAAAAGTTAGCTGTTTCTAAACAAAATTTAAAAGAATATTATCCAGTTTCCTTTCTAGATTATACAAGACAATAAGCTAGTTTTGTTTCAAAAATTATTAGTACTATATTAACTCTCGTTTTTACGAACCTTTAATTTACGAATACTCACGGATTTTATGAGTTAGTGGCTGCTTCCTGACTTAGTCCTATAGCGTCTAAGATAATTTTAATTCCTATTTGCAAATTAAAATTTTGGAAAATCTCTTTTTTTGCGAAATTATTTCTATGCAACGTTCGTTTTCGTTTACTTTTTTTTTTTTTTTTTTTTTTTTTTTTTTTCGTGGTTGAGAAATTTTGATTGAAGATGTTTTTATGGAGAATCATAAATCCTACAAATTGTTTAAGACAAATTGTTCAACATTTTTTAAAACCGCCAGTTGATCAGAACAATTCCTACAGAGTTTTACCCGCATAATCTAACTCCCGTTTTAAATCCCATGCATCAAAATGTAATCAACAGTTTCAAATCCAAATGTCATAGAATATTTTGCTTTACCAGAAGTGATCTCATTGCTAGGAGATAACTTATGAGTTTTACATTCCAGGTGAAATGCACTTGTCCATTTATGATTGAAATGATGTTACACAAAAACGTTATCTTGATTATTTTCACATGCAGCATTTTTTTTAAAAAACACGTTAATTGAAGAAAGAAAAAAACACTTACGTGAAAACTTTGAGTGAATACAAGTTACACATCCATGAATTTCGACTAAGAAACCTACTGCGATATTAAAAGTCATTTTAGGATTTTTTTGAATTTGAACTCAGGTATAATTCATCCTTAAGAATTGAGACTAAAACATATATATATATATATATATATATATATATGATATAATAAAAGATTAGTTTCCAAAAAAAAAAAAAAACTAATCAACTTTTCCCCATTGAGTTCTAATATGTATACAGACTTTCTCTCTCTTATGGCAGGGATTTTTTGTAACACATTTTTAAAATTATAAAAGAATTGATACTTAGAAAACACTTTATGATAAATATTCATATAATTGTAGTTCATAAAACTGTATATTTTCTGATATATTTTAAAATAAAGATGTCCCTCTTCCTAGTCCATCAGTTATCGTCCAGCATATTGTTAATCCACTTGCTTGGTATTTCTTCTCGATGGCAGCAGTCTGCAAATGAAAACGCTCATCAGAGATTTCCCAAAAATGTTCCGGAAAAAAGTCTAAATAGAAGTCCGAAAAGTAAATTTTTAAGGACAAGTTACAGATCATTCCTTTGTATGATGTCAGAAAATTGCTTCCTATTTCTTTAAAGTTTTCTTCTTATTGTTGTCAAAAAATCCACAACAAATATTTTCGAATGATTCCCTGTTTTTTCTGAGGGATTCGATTATTCAAAAAAAAATCTTTACCGTACAATATTATTGTATTTTAAATTCTATGAATATTTCCGCCTTCAACTCCGCATCACTTAGTTTAGGAAATTTCATTTTCAGATGCATAAAGGCAACAGAACATTTGTGTAAAGCTTTTACACAATTTTTCATCAGCCCAACTTTATATGCAGGAGAGATAAGTACGAGTTTTTAATCAATCTTTATGTCCTGAAATAAGAGATTCAACATTAAACCATTTTTTAATGTAAAAATATTTTTTATCTTTGATGTCCAATTCACACAAAGAACAAAATTTTGTGTAAATAAGTTGCAAACCTAATAATGGATCCATTACTTTAAAGTCACTGTATATATTCTAGTTATATTTAGTGTACCGAATATTTCTTAACACAGTTTCATATTTTCATCTTTCGTTTATATATCTAGTATTTGAGATAGATATTTATGGTATTTCCTGTCCATTATGCAGTATGATACAGCCATCTAACTAATTTTCGATGAATCTATGAACCATCACCACTTATAAAGCTGGTGCTGATATCCAATAGCCTTAATTGCTGAACAAATATTAGTACAAAAATCCACTCTGCCTTTTTTAGAGAGATAGTTTTAAAAATAACTATGTTGATTATACAATAAACGCATATCTGTGCCTCTCCTTTAAGCAGATTCCAACATGTTAGTCTGGAATTCAAAACCTTCACCAACAGTTTATATATAAATTGAAATTCCTCATCAAGTCATTAAAATCTTGATATAAGAAGTGAGATTCTGATAAATTACATTCTTCAAAGTTATTCTCTTCTTTCCTTTGTCTTGAGTGTGAGCTTGACTAGGGTTATCACTTATAGTCATAAAATGTGTACACTTTGATACAGAATACACATCGCTATGAGACACGGGTCTCATTACAGATACCAAATTATGATTCTTTACTGTATATTATTCCTCTAACGTTTGTTTTGTATAAGTAACAGTCAGTTTAATGATGCTTTCATTTCTTGCAAACCATAGGGACAGAACACAGCACATAACCAGTATTTTTCCATCCCGTCAGAAGCCGAACACACGATACACAGTATATATCTATCAACCAGACTTTATCAAAATCACCAGCCTTACAATCGAGATAATTCATAACGTTTTTTACACAAGTGACTTCAATTTTCTTGTTTCAGACTTGAATATCAGTCGTCAACAAAGGTTGCAGAAGTTGTTTGGGTGATTTTCTGGTCTCAATGAAAACTTTATAAAACTTAAAACAAATAAAAACAGTACGAAATCACAGCAAACATAAAAACAGCAACCACAACATAGGTGTAGCCAAGCTCAATACTATTTCAATACTGATTACTGGTATTTGCTTGATAAAACGAAGCAATACCTAACAATATGAGCATGATTAAATGTTCTTATATAGAACGACTTTGACGTAAATATCAATCTAGTTGGCTTTAAATTATTTTGGATGATTATATTCTAATTTGCAAGAACCAAAGAAAAAAACATTGGCTTTCACCAAAGTATTATGCGTGAGGAAAGAAATCTGATTGCGCATTTCTATTTAGTATATAAAGTTACGTTTGGATCACTACTTAATTTTCTTGTGAAAAAAAACATGTTGATCAGTGTAGTGAAATATAACTTTCAGATATCTAACAAGAAGATACTGGTTTAATATTGCAATCATCTGCGAAAAACATTTAAGTACACACATTTTTGAGAAAAACAATAATTAAATCCTTTTTTTATGTAAAGAAATAATTAATATTTTTTGAAATGCAATTTTTTTAAATACAAAAAAACAGGCATTTCTTAATTTTATTTATAAAAAATAAGATTTATTCCTAGATAAAATAAGAATCATAAAAATAAAAGTGAGAATTGTTTTTAAATATAAATATTATTTTGTATTTGCTTTTATATCGAGTATGCTAAACAATTTTTCTGATGGTGTTTTATTAACTAAGGCAGAGCTGATAAAAAAAAATTGAAGAATAAACACACACTTCTTATTACTTTACGAGCTTTCGATTTTAAGAATTATTTTACTGTTCCATACAAATTCTTGAGAACTACTATTATTGTTTCATAGTTTATTATATTATTGCATCAAATATTTATGTTTAATAGATATTGTTTTATACTTAATTTATTGCTTTTTACATGAAAATAAAATTCAATTTTATGATTAAAATATTACTAAATGAAATAATAAAAAGTTTTAAGGTAAAATTTAAGTTTTAATTTCCGATACAGTAAGAGTTTGATAGTAAAATTCAATATTATACTTTAGTAAAATTTTCTTCTACATAATGTTTAACTATTTCTTTTATTTTTTACATTTGTGTTAATTTAATTGTGCAAAAATCAATATACCTAATATCTTCTATGCACACACACACAATTCTGTTTAATAATGTATTATGTTATTTATAAAAATTATGCGTGTGTGTCTGAAAAACATCGTTATTTATGTTTGTATTTTAGTATTATCAGATTTTGAAGTGAGATGAAATATTTTAAATTATTTTATGCTTAAAATTTATGCACTCCTCCGAACAAAATTATCTTAAAAGCTACAGAAGACATAAAAATAACGTTTTCTGACATTAACTCTTCATATAAATGTAAAAATTGAAAAATCAATTTATGCGTATTTCTTCTATCTCAATACAGGATTTCTTTTTTCTGCTAGCCTTCCTTAATTCATTTTAACTTGAACTGTAATAAAGAATATTTAAAAAAAAATTCTTTCCGTAACGTCATTATATTTTTCACTTTAGTTAGTTACATTTTCTAATATCCTCACGAGAGAATAATTTGCTTAATTACTGCATTTTTAATATTTTTATTTTACACATTTCGTTCTTTTTTTCAAATCAGCATTTTGCAAAACTGGAACAAATGGTAAATTCGTCTGCAAAACGTAAAAGAGCGGAAGTCAGAGCAGTTAAGAGAGCGAAATACGAGGGAATAAAGTTAATAGCTTGAAACGAATGCATTTTTAACCAAATTGTTTTAAGGAATGGTTTATGCGATGCTGGTAAAAAAATATATATATGTAAAGAAAAATTTGCGAGACAACTACAACTATAGCCAGAACGAATGATTTCACTCGCGAGTAATAAAATATACAAAAACTTGACAAAAGAAAAATATTCTAAATGTTAGCATTTCATTGATATTATTATTTCCTTTCTTTGATTATATAACAAGAGTTGTTTAATGAATGAATAACTTTGAATGCTTAGTTATGATTACCCAATTTTCAGTCAATGATATTGCTTTTAAATTTGCTTTCTTAACGGGAAATATAAAATCAAGTTCCTGAAATAATTTTAATAATTCATCAAGTTTTTCGTAAATTGTAACAAACAGATTTGTTAAATTGCAAAAATAACAGTATATGATAGTTAATATGAAAAATAAAATTTCACTATAATATATTAAAATACAATACACGTACTGTGATATTATTAAAAGTAATGATTAATAAAATGAGTGTGAATATATAGTCTGATTTCGAGATTATCTTTCGGCTACACTAGGGGTCTCACGTACTCAAAAGCAGGAAAATCTTTGAGGTCTGCTCTAAATGTAAAAAAGAGCGGACTTCTCCTAATCACATCCTGGTGGACATTTCCAGTGAAGATATATACTCATAACCCCTTCTGGTCCTCGATTCCCTTATGGTCAACGGTCCGATGGACCTTGTATGACTGCGTCAGACATTTGGAGGATAAACCACAACAACCTAATCAATAATTTCAAAAATAATTTTTTTTTCAAAATTAATTCATTTTATTTTCAAAATGGAGGAAAATAATCTGTTTTGCAATCGTAAACGTAATTCCAATTAAATGTGAACAGTCATTATTATTTTAGAAGTCTAGAAAAGGAATATAGGTAGCCTAGAGGTTAGAACATCGGCCTTCCATCAGGAAAGGCGAGGTTAGATTCCAAATTCCACCAAAGACCCATTGACTACGTGTGATATATGTGCTCGTTAAATCTGTTGAATCGAAAGCTTTATGATCGGTCGTTGAGCAGTTGCCCTGGGTCTGGAGAAAATTGCCTCCCGTTCCAGATCAATGTCTAAACTGAGGGAGTGGATCCTCTGGTGGTGTCATGTATCGGAGAAGTTTAGATCAAACTCGTACTTTCGCCTTTGTGTTGTTCTGGATAAATGAAAGACGCATTCTATCGATTTAAATTCGCATAGCCAACGGGATAGCATGCTTGGCCTGTCCACAATTGTCATAAGCAACAACAACCGAAGTTTAGAGTCATTTGTTATGTTTGTCTATTTTAGGCTATTTGAATTTTCACCTTTGAACACTACAGGGGGTGGAAGTGATGTTGTTGTTGTCGTGTACCAGCTGGAATGGCAACTTGGGGTCCGTTGCTCCACTTTTCCAACTGAATCATATTTAGGTGTGGAGTCCGACTTCCACAGTACACACATGCCATAAGTACCCGTTTATAGAGTAGGCAACCATTCACAACCTATTCATACAAGGAAAGGACAAAGACAGGATGGATAGAGAGAGAAAGTACATCCATGCCCGAACCGGGATTAAAACCCAGGACCACCCTATCCGCAGTCACACACGCTGGCCACTAGACAAGTTGGGTGGTGGTGGAAGTGATGGCACTTTTATATACGATGGCTACCAAAGGATATGCCATTGTGTCCTGAAAGCGGGTCCTCTAAATTAAGTGAAGGTAAAGAAACCAAGAACCAGGAGACTCCAGATTTGGACTATATACCCTAAGCAGTATCCTCTCACGATGAGGGCACTTCGATTAAGCTATATTTTACCCTGCCTCCATTAATAAGTATTTTGTGGGTACAAATAAGAAAGAAAATAAAGAAATAATAGTGTCCAAAAGTTGCCATATCAATATTCATCCAGTGAAAAAAATTGAATGAAATAATTATACAATTGTACACAGAACTATGTATAGTAAATAGCAAATGATACAAAATATTAAGCAATACAATAATGCACTTGATATATATCTTGGTATTAACATCAAAGAAAATGTAACACAATGTGATCACACTATAAAATATTTAAAGAAAAAAATAACAAGTAATGTAATCTTTTTAAAACATGTATCTTATGAAACATGAATCTTATACTAAGAATAGTAGTTATAGGGATATTATCAGTTTCTTAACCAACTCTTTTTCTTTGGCTCAGCAGTTGGAACCTTGAATGCTTGCATATTGGTAGGACTCACAAGTAAATATTCAGGATTCGGTAGTACATACGCAGGTTTTAATCTGTTGATAGTTCCTGCATTACCTTTGTCATCAACTTTAATTATAAAATATTAATGCCTTTTTGTAGAATATGTTGCCGACAGTATAATGTAATGAAAAAGGAGGTGTTACAAGCTGTCAATAAATATAAAAGTGAATTCGAATGTATTTATAAAGTTGGGTTTCTATATGAAGTTGGTAAAAAACTGGAGGTTGAAGTAAAATAATTAATTAATGCATGACTGATTGAAGTTTGAAGACACAAGTTATTATCAAAATTTAAAATCCCAAAAGGCAATCATAAAAGGCTTTATGTTGTTGCATGTTTCCTTTGGCCAGCAGGGCTAGACCAAATCCATAACCTTAAACTCTCCCAAAAATTCTATCACCATCAAAGAATCGCTTGGTTTCCTTTTCTATGAATCTTGCTTGAATAGACCCAGGTAATTAAGTATGTGTTCTGCCCTATATTGTTTAGTTAAATAGTTAGTACAGGTCTAGAAAATTTTGGAGACTTCAGAAAATTTCAATGATATGAGGAGACCACTTCAAAAGTAGGTGAGAGTAGTATTTTCCTATCTTTTAAAACAGTGAGCCAGTGAGCTTCTTAGACAAGAACATTGCCATTGGTGCTCTGAAGGTACAATTCACGTGGTCTTAATCTTGCTTTTTACTCTTGAAAAGATTTCCAAACAGGTGAGCGGTGCCAATAGCTCCCAAATAAAAAATTTCTATACTCTAGTTTCTTGATATTATATATATGTCAGGTTTAATTGGTGATCGAATTCCACAAGTAAAATTAAGTACTTCTTTGCATTGAAACCATGAACTCTAAAAGAATTTTTAAGATATCTATTGAATTCTTCTGCCAGTCCGTTTGATTGTGGGTGATTATAAATAACGCGCATACGTAATTTGAAATTTCTGTTAAACTTCTTAGTAACTGGGACTCACAGTTACCACCTCTGTCACCTCTGTCACAGGAAAACCGAAGAAAGCAACTCAGTTATGGAGATTGTTTCAGTTGCGGTATCCGTTGTTGGAATGCCTTCCACCAACATGGTAAATAAGATAATTATTGTCATACAAAATTTGCAGCAATCAAATGGCGAAAATGCATCAATAAAGTATGAATGTTTTTGAACAAATCTAAGATTAGACAAAGGAAAGGTGCTTATCAGGGATATATCGTTTAATTTTTTAACGTTGGAAATTTTAGCAAGTAAAATGTTCATGCTATAGAATTAGCAATTGTTGTTTTTAGATGTTGGAATGACTATATGAGATAGACTATAAATGTTTTCAAAACATTTTGATTGAAATGATTTTAAGGCTTATGGAAGACTTTTAGACAAATTACAGCACAAAATCACATCTACCAAAGAAAAATAATTTTATTTTGTCTATAAAACAAAGAATGCATATTACGAAAGTCATGCGAATTTTTCATTTCCAGTGGGTTCTTGCTATTATTTGTTCATTATACATAAAACTTTAATCATTTGTTTGTTTGTCAAAGTATATTTACACAAGAAATTTTGTTACATTTAGACTATTATTTTAATGTGCCAATTTTTTTCTATTGAATGCAACTCAACTTATGGAATTTTTAAGAATGCAATAAAATTTGTTAAAGTATTATTATTAAATATGGAAGGTTTTTTTCTGAACATAATACAAAAAATTTTAATATATTAATTTTTACAAAAAAATATTTGAGCAGTAAATTTATTACATTTGTAAAAAAAATTATTGATTAATCTTTGTCAAATGAAATCTTGATTCTGATTAATTTAAAATTTATAAAGATATAATACGACATTTTTCGATTAAGAGAGAGAGAGATTGGACGAAAATATTTTGATATTTTAAAATCAATTTCCCAAATCAAATTCTCAAATTTCAATAAACAAATGGTAACTAACTTTTAGTAACCTGATATAGCTTACACGATTAATTTTCATTTGCGTCCCATACATAGAGATGAATTAATGATATTTAATATTCCTCTTTATGAAATATATCAATAGTTTGTGTTATGTTACATACATCTATGTATTTGTCCATGTACATTTGAAAACATAAGGGTTTATTATGATTTAGATAAATATAGTAATTTCTATTATTTTTTAGAGAAACGTTTATTATCTGAGAAACGATTACTTTTGTAATGGATAAGAAATTTTTATAATATTCAGTTATGCAATTCAAAAATTAAAATTTATTCCATAGCTGGATTTAAATTATTTTATTATGTTAAATTTAAAAAAAAAACTAAAAAAAAAATTTGTGTTTATATTGCCCGTTATTACACATTAACACTGAATTCTACAAATGCAAAAATGGGAAATATGTTATAAATGCAAAAATATATAATAGAATTTTCTGATCATTTATAATTTTTATAATAAAATGCTGAAATTGTATTACTTTAATATCAAACTTTTTAGGATAAACAAAGCTAAAAACATTTTGCTTATGCCCATTTTAAAGAAAATCATTAATTTTATAGAAAATATTTAAGTAATATTTTGAAATTCGTACTTCTCTTGGAAAGTTTACCAGTAACATAAAGTTGGTTCAAGGTCGTCATAAAATTATTGAATATTCATTCAAATTTATTAATATTACTGAAAGATGTATCATGCATAATTTTACAAATAACAAAAAATAAATGGAAAGAAATGTTTTCTAAATCACTAATATGTTCGTATGAAATCTACTTTTAATTTTAATTTCCGATACCTTAAAAAAAAGATAATCTTCATAAATTTTAAAAGTTTTCCAAAGTTCTCTTTTACTTATTTCATAACGTCATAATTCATAACCTCTCCGATGATCAAAAAATATTGTTCGATATGAAAGATTTGCTTGTTTTCACATTTAATCTTTATTGCAAAAAAGAAAAATATATTTTCCTACAGAAGGCTAACGTTTTGTAACTTTAGTTTTCATTAAATTCACACTTTTTCTTACATATGAGATGGAGTGAAAAAAAAAACCCAAATAAAATCCACCCGTTTTGCCCCAAAATCACATTTACCATTTTTTTCCGTTGCCATTCTTCTTCAAATAAAAATATATGTATAAAAAATAAATATATAAAATTCCCTTCTACATCTCCTCTTGCGGCTGCAATATGACTCGGAGCATTTTTGTATCAATGCGCATATACAAAACAAGCAACGGTAGAAAACTTTTAAAAATAGAAGAAAAAAATAATAAAATGAAAATAAAAAAAGAAATAACTTAGAAAATCGCTTGGCCCATACGTATGAAAATCGATTTCGGCGTTTCTATCCGATTCGTTCAGTCGTTGGGTGGGGAGGAAGATGGGGGTGGGAGAAATTCTTCCGAAAAGAGTGGAAAAGTAAATAACTAAAAAGACAGAATAAGTCAGTGCCTCTGCCGAAGACGAAAGCAGAAATAATAAAACAGGAAAAAGAAAAGAAGTGAAGTGGTCTCAGAAGCATAGACGAGTATTACTATCGAAAAGCCTCGGTTTTACCTAAAGGGATCATGAGGAACCGTTGACGGAAGAGAGGCGATGACGCTGGGAGGAAATTGTTCGCATAGCAAACGACGCTGAAAAGGAAGTTCCGAATTCTGCTATTTTTGTAAATTCGCGTCATTTTCGTCCTGCTTCTAATTGAAACTATCAATAATTTGACGAGAAAATGTGATTTTCGTTGATTATGTAAAAAAAAATATATACTTTCATATTCTTCTTTCAATATAGCGTTCTGAATTGAAAGAAAGAAATTAATCAATTAATCTCTTTCTACGATTTCAATAAAGAAATTTTTATTTTAATAATTCACTCAAATTAAGTAAAATTTTCTTGACAATTTATAGTAAAATGCGCGTATTGGTTTCTACATTAAATATACTATGTAAAAGTAATTTTTAATTAATTAAACATAGCTCTTGTAGTCCTTGATTTGTATAAAATAAATATTCAATATTCATTATGAATATTCCAGTCTCATTGTGCCTTGTGTGTTTATATATATCTCTCTCATTGTGATCATTCATATATATATATATACACTGGTGTGCTAACATTAAGGACGAAATGGGAAAAATTAGCATAACAGCGGAACAAACAGGTTGATCGGACCGAAGGACCCTTCAGAAAATCGACCACGGTCAGTTACGCAAGGGCATACTCAAATTACGCAACATAACGTAAAGCGGAAATGTCGGAGGGGTATAAAGCAGGCTGGCGGTGTACGCTCAGTGTATTTGTGAAAGCTATTGCACCGCGTATATCAGTTTAAACGACGTATAGCTGCTTAATCAGTGTGGAATAATGAACAGGCAACCTCGTAGGCGACATCCAGATGATTTTACGCGTGGTCAAATGATTGGGAAGATTGAGGAAGGTTGAAGTATGACAAGCGTGGCTGCGGAGTTTGGAATCGCTCACAGCATCGTAACACGGATCTGGAGAGCATTTCAAACTACAGGAACAGTTGTCCGAAGGTTCAGCAGTGGTCGTCCAGGAGCAACCACGGCAGTCGACAACCTGTGTTTTGTCCTACAGGCAAGAAGGAACAGGCGGCAGACGACTAGAGAAATCACGAGACACCTCCAACAGACGACTGGATGACCGTTATCACGGTTTACAGTCGCCAGGAAGCAGTACAATGGTGGCCTATTCTCACGTCGACCTGTACTTTGTGTACCATTAACGTCTGCCCACCAGAGAAGACGCTTTGTGTGCTGCCGGGAAAACCAGGACTGGACAGATCAGCAATGGTGTCAAGTACTTTTTACGGACGAGAGCAGATTTAGTCTGACCACCGATTCTTTACGCATATACATCTGGAAAGAGCGGGGAACAGGCAATAGCACCTCCAACATCGTCGAAAGGGACCGGTTTCCAGGTCGCGGTGTTCTTGTTTGGGGAGGCATCATTCTTGGTATCCGTTCATTCCGTCATCATTCCGTTATTGTAATGATATTCTACTTCCTTATGTGCGTCTTTTTAGAGGTGCTATGGGTCCCAAGCTCCTTTTTATGGACGACAGTGTACAGACTACCTCTGTACGACCTCATCGTACAGAGGTAGTCGAAGAGCTGTTGGAAAGTGAGAATATTGAAAGCATGGATTGGCTGGCAAGGTCCTCGGATCTAAATCCAAACGAATACGAGTGGTACTCTCATGAGAGACGCTTGGCGGCACGTCACCAACTGCCAGTAACGATTCCAGTTCTGTGATTGGCTCCACAAGAAGAATGGACAACAGTACTTCAGCAACTCATTGACCACCTCATACTCAGTATGGACAGACGATGCTGCTCAGCAGTCAGGGGAGATCATATCCCCTACTAAAAGCTGGATGTTTCTTGCTAGAGAGCTGACACACGGTTGTTTCGGCCGTCGTAAATTTTAAGCAGATAACCATGAAATTGCATAAAAAGAGTTCTTACGATCAGTGCAATGAACACGTAATTCGGTAGAAAGGTCATGCGTGTGCAAATATCAGTGGCAAAACGTCAGAGGTGACTTAGCATATGCAAAACGCGTTTTCTTAAGCGAGCGCAGTTCAAGTCTACAATAAAAGGAAGGACGAAGGAGCAATTAAAGACTTTCGTTTCAATTGCAAGTGAGTGTGTCTGTGAAATATGGCTAGAAGAAATCATCTGGATGACTTCACACATGGAAGATTAATTGGAAAACCGAAGGAGGGGCGTAGTGTGACCAGTGTAGTTGAAGAGTTCGCAATCAACAAAAGTGTCATTTCGCGGACTTGGAAAGCCTTCAGAACCACAGGTATATCTGTCCGAAAGGTTAGTGGTGGCCGCTCCAGGAAAACACCTGGAGTGGATGACCGCTATATCATCCTTCAGGCGAAAAAAACCCGAAACCAGTCAGCAAGCGCCATTGCTAAGCAACAGGGCGACAAGTGTCGCGGTTAAATGTGGCCAGACGCCTTCACAAAGGTGGCCTATTCGCCCGCCGTCCTGAACACTGCATTTCGTTGACAGCTCGCCATCGGCGGCACCGTTTAGAGAGGTGCAAAAAGCACAAAACTGGACATCTGATCAATGGAATCGCGTCCTCTTCACAGATAAAAATCGTTTTAGTGCCATTTGCGATTCTCAACGCCAATTGATTTGGAGATAGGTTGGGACACGGTTTCATCGCAGTAACATAACGGAAAGAGACAGTTATTGTGGTCCTGGAGTTCTCGTCTGGGTAGGCATTATGCTGAACGGGCAGACTGAACTCCACGTTTTCGACAGAGGTTCTGTAACCGGAGATACCTATTATCAGGAGCTAATCCTTCCTCATGTGCATCTGTTCTGAGGTGCCATTGGAGCAGTTTTAATTTTTATGCATGACAATGCACGGCCACATCAGACTCATGCTGTTCAACAACTACTGGAAAGTGAAGACATCACCCGAATGGATTGGCCAGCGTCCTCACCTGATTTAAATCCCATAAAACATGTGTAGGATGCTTTGGAGAGACGCATTACGGTACGATTGCAACCTCTGTGGAACACTCAGCAACTGAAACAGATGCTGATTTAGGAATGGGCATTCTACCTGCAAGAATTGCTGGATAATCTGGTGCTGAGTATGGGGAGACAGAGCGAAGCAACCATTACAGTTAGGGGAGGGTATATCCCATACTAAGGAACACCTGTTTGTTATTGTTCCTCTTAGACAGATGATCTTGAGCAGGTATACTGTGAATTCAATAAAGCCTATTTTTGTTTGATTCCATACTGTATGCATTGTATTCATTTTTGTGCAACTTTGCTTTCGTCATCTCTTATAAGTACAAAATGATGTGTCTCATGTCCGAATTTCATGTCCCTCAGATGATTTCTCGCGGAGTTATGGCAGAAAAACCACTTGTTGCTTAAGTTTTGCACACCAGTGTTTATATATATATATATATATACGTATATTAGAAAGAATATAAAAGATGAAAAGAAAAATATATTTATAAGAATGCTCATAAACCACATCTTATCTATTTTAAAGACATTTTATGAATATGTAAGCAACTATTTGAAACTATTTTGCCTAATTTATTATATAATCTAATTTATCTAACTATTTTGTTCAATGAATTATTTTGACTAATTTATATCTCGAAGAATAATACATGATTTCTTGAAGAATTGATGTATTATTCTTCAAGAAATAAATTAATCAAACTAGGAAAATACATATACACATAAATGAACATGGTATGTATAATATTCTCTGAGTTCGCATTTTAATTTCATTAAAATGTATTTTAGTTCCTCTCATTAATTTTCAAAGTATCTTTACTTTAAAAAAATCTCTCTCATCATAAACAAAATTATTTCCAGGATTTTTTTTCTTTTTATTTGTGTCGTTTCCTACTTGTTTTAAAATTTTTTCCATCAAATATTTTAAAATTAGATATTATGTAAGATTATACATATTTTTTTAATACATTTCTATATTTTCATTTATTTTCTTAAAATAAATTTAATAGCAAATATTTACTTCTCAAACTATGCAAGTTCGTCATTTAATTATCATATTGATACAAACCACGAAGTTATCTTTCAATGCCAAATTATAAAAAAAATATCTCTGCTAGAAATATCAATATTATTTGAGTTAGCATACAAAGAAAAATTAAATTTTAATTAATAAACCATTTTGAGCATCAAAAGTTTCATTGCATAATAACTTAATTTAAAATATCTTGATAAAGAATTTATACAATGTTATATTTCGTCAAACAGATTCTTTTGAAAGAACAATGGCTATTTTGAAAGAAGTTATATATCTCCTTTAAAAATATTCCGTGTAGTAATATTTTGCCAAAATAAGAGCATACTTCCATTGTATAATATGTTGATAAATCACTGTAACTTAAAAATGGTTATAAAGAAGAAACGTTATGATTTTACAAGTAAATTAAGCACACTAGAACTTTATATTGAATTGTAGCCCATATTTCTGTCTCTTAAAAATCCAGAAAATTACATTAATTACTCTTACATTGTTAATATTCTTAGTAGTTTTTGAATATTATAATAAAAAAAAGATGTACGATTGTTCGAATGAATATATTATAATAAAAAAAGATATTGTACAATTGTTCGAAAATGATTTTCTTTTAATCCATGATTTTTAAAACTAAAAATTATTTTTCAGGAATAAACATTTAAAAATATTAGATTCTATTTGTAAAATAATTTTTATTTAGCTGCTTTCAAACAATTCAAAGAGGAATATTTTTGTACACAATTGCTTTTTAGAAAATGTAAAAATATTTAAGTATTATTTGTTACAATATATTTTGTGTAAAAATATGTTTATAATTAAAACTAAGCATTCTCAGACATGGAATGTTAAAATAGATAACGAGATAGAAATGTTAAATAAGTGGGAACAAAGTATTTATGCAAGCAAATACAAAACAAAAATAATTTTTCTTTAAGATGGAGAATTTTGAGTAAATTAATATTTTCATAGTCTGTGTTACAGTCTTAGAAATTTTAATCAGATTCTTTAAACAAATTTTTAAAATCAACAATTTTATTTTATTATTTACTATTACATTTATGTTTTCACAGCTTATAACATTTTCCTAAAATTACTTTACTGTCATGACAGAAATTAATAAATCTAAAGTAAAAATAGCTTATAATTTTTATTAAAAATATATTTAGTTTGTTATTTTCCTGAAATATTACTTCTAAATAAATACATTTTGAATAATTTTAGGACGTTTTTAAATTGTTGCTTTTTTAATTAAAGAAGCCTCATTTATTGAATGCGTTTCACGCTCAAAAGGCACAGGTCTGAGGTTCGATCTTCCGGCAGGGCAAAGTTGACTCAGCCTTTTATCCCTTCAGTGGGTTGATAAGCTGAGTATCAAGCATGCTTGGGAACTAAACACTGGGATCTCAAGTTAGGCTAACCACCTAACTGGGACGAAAGCTTCGCACCCCAGGGGCCTCGGACATGAAAATAGTCACGGGCACTGTAGTCCGTGACTCACATGGGCTGTTATGTTGAAAATATTTATTGTATATGTTTAAAATATATATGTATATTTTGAAAATATTTATTTATTTTGTATGTAAAATTTTTTCAATATTTTCTCTCTCATCTCGAGCAAATTATAATATTTTATTTTAACTGAAAAATATTTATCTTAAACTGATTCCGGTTCTAATTCTGTTTTATTTTATTTAATTAAGACATCTCTAATTTTAAATTGTGAAAAAATATTCTTGATTGCCCAAACATGTAGCATTTAATACTTTTAATCAAGCAATTTTTTTTTCAATACAGATAAAACGTAAGCTGTTTGGTCCAAAAATGGATTTAATTTGTTTCAACTATTCCTCAAACGTTTTCACTGAGTTCGTCGCACTTTTCTCTTGTTGAAATTACTATCAAGAGCAGTATAAATAACACTGGATATCGCCATATAACCAAGTATTATCACTTAAATTCTATTCACTCAAGATAAGTATAAAGGAAATCATAGAATGTATCAATATTTTAGAAAATAATGTGCTGCAATGTAATATATGAAAGGCAAAGTCGAAGTTTTGACTACAGTACTTCTAAAAACAAAAATAATCGTCCTCAAAGGTGGAACCAGATTTAGTCTAAGCTCTGAGAATACATGCACTGTGCTATCTATCGATATCAAAAGCAACATTTCTGTGCTGTACTTCATAAGCACTCTGTGTAGAAGAGTTGGTTTGTGTATTACTTCCATTGTGTACCGATGGCATTTCTAATTGTGATATTAAGGAAATGTGAGAAGTTAGAACATTTACTAAAACAACCTCTGACTGCTCTTATTTGTATGCTATATTGGTACAATGAAAAGCTATTTGCCTGAAACCTATATTCAACAACGGTGTTACAAACAAGTCAGAGACTAATTGAAATCTTATATGGCTAGTATTGTCCTTAGATTCAACCTTATTCGAGTATTCAACACGAAAGGAAATTCTCAGTTTCATATTTTACAAATTGGAAATATCTATAAGATCATTTGTACTATTTGTAATTAGAAATGTTTCTAGATTTTAATAGATATATATCATTAACATAGAATGCACTGTTTCCTCTATTCACACAATAAATGCTTCACATAAACCCATAGTTCCATTTGAGAATTTTATTTAAAAAAAATCTTCTTTTTCAAGGTATCATTTAAATATTACTAACACATGTACAGATTTTTATTTGATTTTTGCATTAAAGAGATTGTTGTTGTTGTTAACTTTCAAGGGAATCATTAGAAAGAGAATCAAGATAATCATTCAAAACGACATTTAAGCGAATCTCAAACCCCAAAGAAGTAACTTCAACATCGATCGTTTTTCATAACATGTTATTACTTTTTTTTCAACTGCGTTATTTTAAATCTAAATAAGTTTACAAAAGTTGTGAGTTATTAAAAACAACACAAAAAATAAACAAAATTTTAGTGTTATGAGTAAAGAAGGGCACCACAAAATAATTTTCAAGGAAAGAAAATGATACACAATTGTTATCTTGAAACAATAACTTTTACGCTCACCGTGGGCCAAAAGTAAACCTGTTCGGAGAATAAGGCCTGAAACACGGATTAATCTATGACAATTTATGCTGTGTCGAATAGTTAAACAATAAAGAACGGTTGGTAGACTTCTGCTTACTGTACACAGATCTATTTTTATGGATACTTGGCAGTTTTTCATGATGATCCCTAGCAATACATAAATATGTCTCCTTATTTTCTTCCAGGATAGTAATACGGGGTGGATCTACAAAGAATTTTCGCTAGCTTTAAATTACTATAACGGTTATTCACTATATGCTGCCAAAGCAAAGTCTCAAGGTTTGCCATGCTCTAATTGGAAGACTATATACTTCAAAGTTGAAAATCACAGTGGATCTACAAAGACTTTTCTATAGCTTTAAACTAATATAATGGCTATTCACTACATATTGCCGAGAAAAATCTTACAAAGCTTTCCATGTTCAAATGAGAAGACTATATACTTCAAAGTTGAAAGTAGCAGATAAAAATAGAATTGGTATAAAACAATTGAAGATGTATGTTCCACTTCTGTTTTTTAACTATACATCTGTTTGTGTAGAATATAGAACAATTTCCGAATTTTCATTTCTGCAACATGTAGAAATGGATCCTTAATATTATGGCAGCTTATTAGAAACTGCTCTTAAGAAGTACGGTATAGGTATTCAAATACTTTATGAGAGACTTCGTCTGTTATACTGTCCTCAACGATATCCCAAACAAGGTCTTATCTAAAATTTTCATTTGTCTACGAATCCGGTAAATATTTAAAAACTAAATAAGTCAAACAGACCTTTACTTTACTCAGCTCGAATCTTCAAATTATCGTTTAATTTTTTCAAACTCTAATCTAAATTTTCATTTAAAAAAAAGTACTTAAACTCAGTTTCTTATCATGAATGGCTTTTCTGAAAGCTAATGACATTATTCGATAAAAAAAAACATATCACGTGACAGATACTGTTCTTAAATAACTGTTTTAAGCAAGCGGTAATTATATTGCATGAAAACAATAAAGCTGCATATGCATTGTAGAGATAAGAGCCGTAATAAATTTCTTGAAAAATCCAAATCTTCTCTTACTATACTCCTTTGCAAATTCTCTTAAACTATGTGAAATGGTTTCTTTTTCAGTAAATGAAAATAATTCAGATTTGTATTAGAAAATCGGTAGAAAAATCTTTTTTATAAGATACAGAAATATATTCTTCGAACACACTTATTAAATTAGATTGAATTATATTCACTTGTGCAATAATCACTCAGGAATAACTTTCATTATAAATTTCATTTTTAATCAATTTATGTGGTGTGCATAAAATGTCTAAAACGAAACTAAGGAATATAAAGTTCCAAAAATTGTTTTTGTTGTCAAGTTTTATTCTTAATTTAAATAATAATTCTTCTAGTCTTTTCCACACTTGAACTTTATAATAAGACACAAATTATTTTTATTTAATCTTTGAAGTTATCTGTAATCTTTATGGCTTCTTTCCTAAAATTGTAATTTGTTTTATTTCATTCATCATATTAACCATATCAAAAACTTAAGATATAACTTTAATATTAATAAACATTAGACTACAATTGCTAATAAAATTTGGATATTTAGAATTAAATCAATGAAATGTGATCAAAAATATAATGAAATCGTTTTCTTCTACAGTGAATTTCGAGTTGCATTAAACTTATTGAAAAACAATTTTTTCATCTCTAACTTGTTAAACTGTTTTAAAAAAAAGTCACTGCACAATCTTTCAAACATTTTAAATCTTAGTAGATTAAAATTTGTAAAAAGTTTAAATTAGATCAAGAAGATCTTCAATTGTTGATGAAAATAATGTAAAGCAGAAAATTAAATATTTGCAGAAATCTCTCTCATAATTTCAATATTTTTCAACCTTAATTGTTTTAGAAAAACTTTCTAAAAGCAATGGCAACAGAAAGGTGATCAGAATACTCCTCCTAACAATTAATAGCAAAGTTTATTACTTTAGGCGACTTGATGCATTCTGATTATTGTACTATTCGCGAAAACACGAGAAGGTAATTCTGTGAGTGATTACAAACTAATTTTAAATGGAATGGGCAAACTATGACAGTTGAAGCAATGCGCTGAAGATTATTAAGGAATTAACAGTAGAACTTTGTTGATTAAATTAACTGAAGACCAATATGGAGTTGCGTATTTATTGAGATACTCTAAATTCAATTCAACTCACAGTTGTGGTATATGGTACATTTAAATGAAACTCAATGCAAACAAATGTTTAATACACTATTCCATGCGGAAACTTTACTCAGGAATAACTTAACTCTTAAATTTTTTTTTTTTTTTGCATGCTATTGACATTCGTCTCCAGACAAGGCTTTTATTGATAAAAGCATTATTGACTCGTTAGTGCCGTGATAGGCTAGTGTTTAAGACATCAGACTTCCATCTGGAATGGTTGAGTTCGATTCCCAATGCCACCAAAAACCCACCGAGCACATGCAATATACATGCTCGTTCAATCTGTTTAATCTAAAATCCTATAGTAGGTCGTTGAGCAGTTATTGTGAGTCTGGAGAAAATTTCCTCCCCTCTAATCCAAGTCAAAATTCTTGGAATAGATCCTCTGGTGGTGCCCACTATCGGAGGAGTCTTAGAGCAAAGTCGTACTTTCAACATCGTGGACATTGATTAAATGAAAGACGCACCCTTCATCATTTCGCATAGCCGTTGGCTAGCAAACTTGACTTGTCCAAGTGTCACTGCTTTCAATAGATGATCATAATAAGGGCAGTAACTAATCTCCATTTTAAATTATTATTATTGATAAGGTTTGAACTGCCAATATTAGTCTCCAAGGTTTATAATTTTGCCATTTGATCGCGTTGTGCTGTAGGAGAAAATTATAAATATCATTCCATAAAAGTTGTTAACCAAAAAATACAAAGTACGTTTCTGCTCCATGGATATATAATTTTAAAATAATTCTTAAATGTTTAGGAAATTCTTATTTACGTTATGTAAATTGAGTCTCTACTATTTTTGAAACGTTTCTCAGAAAACTGATGATATGAAATAGCATGTAAAAGCTAATTTTATTAGTTATTCACTACATCGAATTAAAAAAAAATTGTATTTTTGAATTGGTGATCAGTATATGATAATTGGTTACTATGATAATCTGGATTTATTGATAACTGAACATTTGGAATTTGTTCCCTTATTTCCTTAAATGTATTTCAAAGAAATAGCCGGCCAACTTGTCTTGTGGTCAGTGTGCCTGACTACGGATAGGGAGGTCCAGGGTTGGAATCCCGGTTCAGGCATGGATGTACTTTTTCTCTCTCTCTATCCTGTCTTTGTCCTTTTCTTGTGTATGTGAATGAAGTATGAATGATGCCTACCCTATAAACGGGTCCCTATTGCATGTGTGAGGGTGCGATAATGGCCCACACCCTGTGGTGCACTCGGGGCAACGCCTCGGCTGCTAAGAGGTCGCTGTGACTGGTCGGTTCCTTTGTATCAGGGGACAATAGATTAATAGACTGTTGCAGTTGTAACTGTCTACAATCTGCCATTGGAAAAAAATTTCAAAGAAATAGTGTCAAATTAAACAATTTGTTCCAAATTTAATTTGATATTTGTAAGATGAATGTAGCAAAATTTAGACTGAAGTTTTCCTCATTTTAATTTGAGGAATTGTGTAATAAATCAATTTAATATTGTTTATGTATTGACGTAATTATTAAAATTATAAATATATCCTTTGAAATGATGAGAATTATACCTGATTATCTGAAATTCCTTTATTCCTTTATTTATTTTTTACATATTGTGTTGTTTCCTCCCTTAAGCTGGTTGTAAATATCAAGTCTTATTTGGGATAATCGCACAAACTCTACAAATATAGAATGTCTCAAAGATCTTAAATATCTGTATCCGATTTAGTTATATTCTTTTTTCAAAAATAGTTTTCTCTGATAAAAGCTCATTAAGTAATTAGTTCGTAATTTATAAATTGTTGAATAGTGGAAAATGATAGGATTTCTTATACAACATATAACAATAAATTTATTACTTTCACAATGCTTTTGCTTTTAATTTTTTTGGAAATATATTACTTTTTTTTTGAACAAATACATACACGATTAAATTGAAATTGATATTTATTCCAACCAATGAATAAATAATTACAAAGTCACTTGTAATTTACTATAAAATCAATTGTCTATCATTTGTCTTGAATTCAATTTAACGTGTTTTTAAAGAACATTATTAAAATAGTTAACTAAAACTATGCTATCGATTTTAAATTTTGATTTACAATAATTAAAAAAAATTTCGTTATGTTTGGGAACATCCATGTATAAGCAAAACAATCTATTTTTAGTGCTTAAGAAAATTTTGTTTTCAGACAATATTTCTTTATAATGACAGAATTAAGTGAATGGTTAGAAACATTAATATACTTAATAACTATAATATTATGATGTCAATTTTAAATTTTGATTAAGAGTAATTTAAAAAAAATTTTCGTTACGTTTGGGAAGAACCACACATATAAGCAAAACAATCAATTTTTAGTGCTGAAGAATTTTTTTTTTATTTTCAGACGATATTTCTTTATAATGACAGAATTAAGTGAATGTTTAGAAATTTTGTAAAAATAGAGAAGATTTTCAGTGTCGTTGTAGGATACTCAAAAAAAAATTCAAACTTTACTTGACAAAGTCAAAGTAAACAAGTGCATCATTCATTTTCTCTTGCTCGAAAATGACAACCATCTGTTCATTAATCTTTTACATCTATTGATAAGTTTATGATATAAAGCTTATTGTTGCCAAATGGTACCGACAACGTGTCTTACTGCCGAAAATTTAATAATGCCCTTTCTTATATAAGAAAACTTTTATTTTTAATTTTTCATTGATCTGTTTACAAAACATAAAGTATATTCTTTATTTTCTGTATTTTTTAATTTTATTATATATCTTTTGCAGATAAAAGATAATTCTATATGTAAATATATTATTCCTTAAAATAGTTAAATATTTTTGGGTAACAAGTGATAATAATAATCAATATATGGTTCACCTATGAATTGGGTTGTTCGAAAAGTAATTTCGTTTTTCCCTGACAGAAGAGTTAGCTGCATTTTTTCGAACACAATTTCACTGCGTAGCCCCATAATCACTATATGTTTTCATTGCTGATATAGCAAGATTTTATCAATTCTACTCAGTAGTTTTTGGCTGGTGTCCTTTTAAATGTGAAGAGCAATAAGCAGTATTTTTGTCATATTTTACTTTTTTACTATAGAAATGGTAAAAAGACTGTTCAATCCAGAACAAAATTAATGTAATAGAGTAGATGTGACAGTAGATGAATTGAGTAGATGTGACAGTAGATGAATTGAGTAGTTGTGACAGTAGATGAATTGAGTAGATGTGACAGTAGAGTAGATGAATTTGACATCGCCAGTCGAGAACTGATTTGCAAAATTTCGATCCTACAATTTTGATGTAGAAGATGTACAACGTTCCGGAAGGCTGGTTGAATCTGATAAAGACTCGATAAGGGCATCAGTTGATGCAAATCGGCAAATAAAAACACGTGAGATCGGTGAGATTTTAAATTTATCGAATTTAACCATTTATGACCACTTAAAAGGCCTGGGCTTAAAGATTCCCCATGTTCTCATGGAGAGAAATTTCTGATTCCGTCTGAGATTCCCTCCTCAAACGTCACGAAAATTATCCATTTTTGAAGCGCATCATTACTGGGGAAGTAAAATGGATTGTAAAGAACACTGTCAAAAGCAAGAGCATGGAGTAAACAAGAGGAACCAGCTCAAAGCATTTCGAAAGCCAATATAAATTTTAAAATGTTGATGTTTTCTGTTAGGTAGGATTTTTAAGAAATCATTTTTTAAGCTATTTACTGCATAAAACAACTATTAATTCGGAAGTCTACTGTCATCAGCTGGACAAACTGCGTGATGCAACAGAAAAGGTGTAATGTTCCACCAAGATATTGCGAGACTTCATACTAGTTTGGTCACTCGCCAAAAGCTTGCACACCTTAAATGAAATACACTGCCATACCCACCATATTCTCCAGATCTGGTGTCTTCGGATTGTTATTTGTTCCGGTCCAAAATGTTTTGGATGATAAAGTATTTATTTCAAATGAAAAAGATAAAAATCACTTGGATCATTTTTTTTTTTTTAAAGCAAAGACCAAATATTTCATGAGCTTGGAATCAAGGTACATCCAAAAAAATAGCAAAAGGTGTTGGACCACAGAATGGCTAGTATATAATTTAATAAAATATTTATTCACATTATAAGAAAATTGTCTTTCATTTCTCACCCCCCCCCAAAAGTGAAATTACTTTCCGAACAACCCATAGCGTATTTGCATTAACAAAAGTCAGTAGTACTTAATTTATTTCAACATTCTAAACTTAATAAATTTCATTTCTAAATAATGAGCGAATAAATAACTTAATAATAATTATCCTGTAAAATAATTAATAATTTATCTTTAAAAAGAGTTTTGACAAGTAATGGTAAGAATCAATATATGGCTTACACTTTATTAAAAAAATATAAATCATATTACAACATTTCTGCCATAATTATAATGTAAATTACTAAAATTGGGGGACTATTCATCAAGTACTATAGTTTAGTTCAGATTATATGCTATTATTTATACTTTTTTTAGGGTTACTTTTCTGTATTATCCACCAATATTCAAATGAGTAACTCCAATATCCTAAATTCATTGCATGTTTAAGGTTAGAATTTTGATATAATAATTATCTATGAATCATAATCTATGAATATAAATGTAGTAATCTAAAATTACTACTAAAACGTGAATTCAATAAAAAGCGCAATTCTCATGGAATTATGTAGGGTAATAAATGTATATATATATATATATATATATATATATATATATGTATATATATATATATATATATATATATATATATATTAAATGAGAGTGCTTCTTCAACTACTTAAAATCATCTAAATCTGCCATTAAAGTTAAAATTGACTCTTCAGAGTGAAATCAATTCAAAATTTCCTGACATTTTACGGTTATTTTACAAAAAGCATAACTACTCAACCTTTTAAAAAAAAGGAAAAGTATGAAGAAAAAAATAAAACTATTTTTCACAAATAGTTACTTCCACTAACATATGATTTTCCCCATTTCCTATATATTTTATTACATTCAGAAAATTCAGGGTAAATGTTTGACATTTCCTAGGCTTGTGAATAAAAGAAAAATAAGATAAATACTCTTACATTGCCGCGACCATTTTCAGAGAGATAAGGGAACGTGAAGATGTTATTCTATTTAAATGTATACTCCCCCAAGAAGAGAAAGAAAGAGAAAGAAAAAAAAGCTCACGAGAATAGAAACCTGTGTGATTTTCAACGATATACCCACAGACAGATTCATATCAGCAGGGTTTTTGCCATTCCTTCTGCCTGCGAATAATTTATCTAAACTAAATACGCTTCCAGAATGCAAACTTCTCGTTCCCTTTTCGCAGCCACCGAATATTTCTATGGGGTGGGTTGGGAAAAAAAAAGGAAAATATCATGAAGTAAAGTTTCGTTATATTTTAGATTTGCATTTATGGGCGTTGCTGAGCCTCTCCGCAAAATGTCACCGCTCAGAGAAAAATGAAATTGGAAAAACATACACACCCGCGTCCCGTGCATTTTCAGATAAGAATTATTCTATGTTGAGGAATAAATATGCAAATCAGTTTCACTCTATTGTCGCAGGAAAGAGAATCCTCGTGGCATCTTTTGATATAGACTCTGTATTTTAAAATGTTATTTTTTACTTCAGTTTCGAATATTAGCTTTGAGAGACTAATGCAAATGCTTTTAATATGAATGACAGTAAAAATTATTTGTATATTTCATTTTAAAAGCAGATAATTTTTCCGCCCGCCTTAATCTGTGCATAACTCTCGAACTAAACTCGAAATTGTAAAATAATGATTAGAAATTACACACTGATTCAATTTTCTTATGTGGATGATAAAGATAACTAAAACCATTAATCGAATTCACTGTTACTGCTGTTGTCTTGTGCCAGCTAGACTAGCAATGTGGGGTGCGCTGCTCCACTTTTCCAATTGAGCCGTAATTTGATGTGGAGTTCGACTTCCTCAATACTCATATGTACCATAGGTACCCATTTATAGGGTAGGTAACCTTTCACAACCCATTCATAATTAGAAAGAAAGGAAGGAGAGAGAGAAAAGAAGTACATCTATTCCAAACCTAGGACCTCTCTAGGTCCTAGGTTTGGAATCCGCAGTCAAGCACGCTGAAAACTCACTCGACAGGTTGGGGCGGCATTTAATTTACTGGAAGCGTAAATATGTTTCAGAATATATTCCTGTATTTTCATTTACATATATATATACCGGGTGATTATAATTAAAGTCCCGATTTTAAAAATCGATAATTTTAAAACTACTGGTCAGAATGACTTGATATTTTAGCAGAATAATCGTAAAGCAATGGAATTTTGTTTGGCGAAAGAAAAAAATAGTTTCAAAATGTGCCGATAGATGGCGCTATCCGGGTAATATCAAGAGGAAAGTCCAAAAATGTATTCGTTAAACACAGAAATGTTGTTAGCCAAAAGAAAAAAATTAGAGTTCAGGGATTTACTAGAGATTTATTAGCTGAAAGACAAGAATATAGTGACAACAGCGATTATGACAAAAAAAGAGCTTCATGGAATCAACATCTTGCTGATGATTAAAGCATAAGTTGTTCGATATGCCCTCCGCCTTGTTCCGCTACTAATTGGAAGCTCAAAACGGCATGCTCCACAACAGATCGGAGGGTATGTGTACTGATGCAATGGATGTGGTGTGTAATGCTTGCCTTCAAGTCGACTAGATTCTGAAAACTCCCGCTGTAAACAACATTCTTCAGGTACCCCCAAAGCCAGAAATCACACGGGTTTAAGTCGGGGGAACGTGGCGGCTACGTTGTTGGAAAATGACGTCTTATGATCCTGTCATCTCCGAAATTAGCACTCAGTAGCTGCTTCACAGGAGTAGCAATGTGCGGAGGAGCGCCATCTTGCATGAATATTGTGCGATCCACACACTGACGCTGCTGAAGTGCCGGAAGGACATGGTTACGCAAAAGTGTTTCATACCGCTTTCCAGTAACGGTGCATGTAACGGGACCCGCAGTTGTGATCTCCTCGAAGAAAAACGGACCAACGATAAACGCTGCCGCTATTCCGCACCACACAGTAACCTTTTCAGACTGAAGAGGTAATGGCTGTAGCTGGGACGGATTCTCGGTCGCCCATATCCTGCAATTTTGCATATTTACAGAACCTTGCAAATAAAAGTGGGCTTCGTCAGACCACAGAATGTTCCATGGCCATCCGTTGTCCACTTCCATCCGGGCAAGAAATTGCAGTACAAAAGATTGACGTGCTTCCAGGTCTGCCGGTAGTAACTCCTGCACATGAGTTATCTTATATGGATAACAGAGCAAGACCTTCCGTAGGATTTTACGCACCGTGCTGTTCGGCATATCCAAGATTCAGCCAATTCCCCGTGCACTGCTGATTCCAATATCACTGTTAATCTGTTCTTGTAATGCTGTAGCCACATCTTCCACTGCCGCAGCCGAAACTGGTTTTCTTCCTCTACCCCGTTTATTGTCAAATGAACCAATCTCTTCGAATTTAGCAATCATTTTTCGCAGACTTTTTGCGGTTATTGGACCCCATTTAAGGGATTTTAATGTCCGAAACTTGCTAATAGCTGTAAGTGCACAGTCATTGTTCTTATAAAAAAACTTCAAGAGCAGAGCGCGATCCTTCATAGTCAGAGTCATGATGAAGCAATTAGGCAAAGAGCTGGTGCTCTGCATTTTTATGGCAGCTAAGTCTCATGTGCGCATGTCTCGTATTAGTAATTTGCATATATCTAGACAGTGTAAACGCTGTCGGTACATTTATCGGTACATTTTAGAGCTATTTTTTCCTTTGCCAAATAAAATTTCATTGCCTTACGATTGTTCCGCTAAAATATCAAGTCATTCTGACCAGTAGTTTTAAAATTATCGATTTTTGAAATCAGGATTTTAATTATAATCACCTGGTATATATATATATATATATATATATATATATATATATATATATATATATATATATATATATATATATATATGGTATATATATATACATACATTATAGTAGTTTTTGAAATTCAATCTTCTGCCAATCAACTTGAAGTTATAACAACACTTAGACACTTGAGCACTGTGTCAAATAGAATGAATGGCATAGAAAGTTAGAACTGCTCATTGAGGTTTAATATTAGGCTAGAGTACTCAGCGATGTATGCAAGCCCCGAATTGTAACTTAAAGTCAAAGGATTTAGAATACTTATCAATCAATAAGTGCTTCATAATTTTGACCCACGGTCAGATGATGAGGTCACAACAAAGATGTCATCTTCCTCTTCACATCCACCCCACCACAGTGGAAGTTATTTGAACGTCGCATATTAACATGGACAAATTTTCATTCGTGCGAACACGCTTATTTTTGTTTTCAATGAATTGAATTATTTTATTCAAATATAGAAAATAGTAATAAATTTTGTTAAAGAAATGCGGTTCTGTGTATTAAAATAGCAACTAGTATGGGTAATAAAATATACACAATAGTATAAAATATACAGATAAGAAAATTAAATTTATTCGTAGCTATTTTCTAGTTTCTATTGATTTATATTTCAACTTGTTTCGGTAATTGCTTAATAAGACTTTAGTATTTAAAATTCCTTATCGAAAATCTTTGAATTTATCCAATTGATGTTATTTTAATTTTTTCACTCGATTTTTTAAAAAAAAATTTAATTTGCATGAAATAAATTGAGTAGATATAATCTTCATTACTTTTTTATAATTTTCTTGATACAAGAATCTCTTTTCTGCCCTGAAGATATTTTATTTTTTCCACCTCCTTATATATATTTTTTATTTAATGAAATGCTCCACATATAATTTCCAGTTTAATTGTTATTGCTTATGTTTTTTTTTCGCTATTAACTTTGCTTAGTTATGATATTAAATAACTTAATTCATATTAATTGTTTTCTTATATAAATTTGTTTGAAATATTACAATTTCCATATTCTTATCGCAACGTACAGAAATATACATCACTTTTTAAAAACCTTTTTAATCTTATAGTACAATTTAAAAAAATTTCAAAATAAAATTTAAAAAGAAATTTTTGATGCTTTATACGTTTGTGAAGCCAAACATTTCATTCCATATGAAAGGTAATAAAATATTCTACCCAAGAAAATTTCATTCATTTTTCTAGTACAGATAATATTGCTGAAAATTCATGCATTTAAAACTTAAAAAATATACATTAAACTTTGTAAAAATTAATAAAAAAACAGGCTATCAAGTTAATGAATTTTAAAGAAAAAATAAGGAATTGAAACAAATTCATTAATATAACGTATCTTAAACAATACGTATATTTAGATTTTACACAAAATGCTGCATGTACAAATACTACGTTTTTCACGAGAAAAAGAATTACATACATATATATGTATTTATTAATTCATGATAAAGAAAATAATGAGTGGGAATTTTTTTCATAACAAAAAAATATTCCTGTTGTTGAAAAGATTTTTCAAAAGTTTCGAAACATCTTTGAGCTTTCCCTCGTACAATCAATAAAACAATAGTTTTACGAATCTTTTCGGAATGTAGCTCTCTTCCTGAAAAATTTCTTTGGTGGAGTACAGGAGCGTATAAAATCATTTTTAATGAAATTGATCTAATTACTTTTTAATGAAATTCATTTTAGAAGGAAAACTTTTTATTTAAATTTCCATTCCATGTAAATATTTAAAATTAAACATTGCTTATTTTAATTGAAATCAATATCTTGATAGATTGTTTAACTCATTACATACATTGGCTTATGCCGATTTAACTCATTCTTCTTGTGTTTATTTAACTCATTATGCATATGTATTTCAAAATGTGTGTATGCGTATTGTGTTATATCAATTAATATAATGATTCTTTATTTTGAAATCAATTTATTAAGTTTAGCGTTTAATATAAATTAAGTAATATTACTCTCAATGTTTGCTTATAAATTTCCATAAAAAAACTGCACATAAATTGCTACTAACTTAATTATACGTAAAATTCAAATATATAAGCTACTCAGAAAATTTGTATTTTCATTATAATTATTTTTACACTGTACTTATTACTTTAAAAAGACATTACGCCTATATCGTTCCTGTAACAAATCACCACTTTAAACTTTAGAGATTTCTTAAATTGTTAAGACCTCATTTTTTATTAGATTATATAAGAATGGTGTTAGAAGAAATATCTATAGGAATTCGTTCTCCATGTCTCTTACATGTGAAAAAATGTCATATATCTTCGTATCTGAGAAACCACTTCGCAGAATTGACGTTAATTTTTAGGTTTGGAAATTGACGTTTTAGGAAACAAATTGGACTAGATACCCTATTGGTACATAATTTAATCAGCACAAGATTGAAAAGGCCACATGTAATCGATAAAAAAACAAACCAAAATTTCACGAGATTTAAAAAAAAACCCGTCTTTTCTTTAAAAAAAAAAAGTCTAGGGATTTTTTTAAATGTCTCTCACCTTGTAAGAGTATTTTTTCGTTTTCCGAAATATAATTTCTATAAATATAGTAGTTTAATAATTATTATCAATACACATAAAGAAAAAAATAACAGATTTAGAAAACATCATATTTTCTTAACAACTCATTTTAAATTCAGCTTATGTGTAAGTAATGCTTATGTGTAAGTAGTTTGTCTTTAGAAACTTATTCCTCAAAAAATTACTCAACAATTTTTTATAGATTCGCATTTAATGAAAACTGGAATTTATGTAATAAAAATTTTACATAAAATATAGTAAAAATTTATAAAGTTTGAATTCACATTTAAAACTTATTTCAAACAATTCTTCTTGTGACAATTTTATTCTCAAATCTGTTGTTGCACTTTATAATGATTAGATAACATTTATCGAAAAGATGCTTACAAAACAAAACGCAGAGATATAGTTTATTTATATAGATGACCAGTCTATAGATTCACCTGGAAAACCTGATTTGAATGCATAAAATATTGGTGTTTCTGAGAAAATAGCAATTTGCACTAGAATATCACCACATATCATGCATTCCAAAGTGGATTCATAATGGTCTGATGAATAATTTCTTCGTCTATCGTACTAGTCTCGACATCTACAGATGGTGTTTCATGATAGCTTTCCAGACATCACATAAAAACTGAAATAAAGAAACCCTAGACACCAATCCATGCTGTAACTTTTGGTTCTGGTTTTGTTTTACTGGAAGATATAACCTATTCCAATGAAGTCGTTATAATCAATGAGACTAGAAAAGTAAGGATATTGTGATCATGTGCTTGAAACCAAATTTCTCTGGTCATTTGTCCTCGACATCATTTCCTACCTCTGGAATTTAGAAATTGCTTTACAGGTGTAATGCAGATCATTTCAATATGTAATAATGTCCCACTATCTAGAAAATATGTTTAAGCGTTATAAATATAATATAATAATAATAATAATAACAGATAATAATTATAATTATAATAAAATAATAGATAATAATTATATAATAATAAATATTATAATAGATATTTATACATATTAATTCGGTTTTTTTCATTAAATTTCATTCTTCTATTAACTTTAATATGGCTTTATCTCATAACTCATAAAAATTCAATACTTTTGTATAAGTACACATAAATAATGTTTTCGTGTCAGATAGTTTATTTAGATGTGTATTTGTATGTATATAGGTATAATATAGATATTTATAATTAATAATTACTAATATTTCACTTTATTTAACTCAATTAATTAATATAATTAAATAAAATTTCCTCGTTGCTGTATTAAATAACTAAGTTTAATCAAAAATCGTTACTATAAAACGTCAAATATGTATCTAAAATATGATTTATTTTTAACTTAATTATTCCCTGCATCTTCCATTTACCTCAATGTCAAAGTTTTCTTTTTTTCAAATAAAAGGAAAGATTTTGTCCAATTAAAGAAAATCATATCCTCTAAGATAGTATGCAATTTAAGCCAAAACTAAACAATGACAGTTAAAATGCAACATTAACGTCTAAGAAATATATTATGTTACTCACACATTTTGGTGCTTCAATGTTTCTATGAGATATTTAACTATTAAACGAAATAACAAAGTGAGTTCTATAAATAATTTGTAAAGAATATTCTTAAAAACTGTATTGATTAAAAACTTTTGTAAATGATTCAAGTAAATTTTGACAGATACTCTCCATATTTAATTATGATTTAATTATAAAAAATGGAGCAAAAAGCAGCTGTCTTATTCAGCTGTATAAGCTAGAATACTAAGTAAAAAATTAATTTAACTTAAACTTTTTTAACAGTTCTGAGTAAAAATCTAATAAATTATAAAAAAGTGTTTATTAATTAGTTGTTTTGATATTATAAAAATAATTCACTATTTCTATACTTTATTTTAAATTATATTATTTCTAATTAATTTCAAAACGATAATATATATATATATATATATATATATATATATATATATATATATATATATATATATATATATATATATATATATATATATATATATATATATATATATATATATATATATATATATATATATATATATATATATATATATATATATATATAGTGGCGTCCAAAATTAAGGACACTTTTGGAAATTTTTATGTTTTTGAACTTTACATGCTTATAGAAAATGTTACGTTTCTCAAAATGCAATCTTGTATACATCATTTTAAAGAGAATTTATTACTGAATTCAATACAAAACACAAAATCCAATTATTTGCAATACAAAAAAGTTACATGTACTTTAATATAAATAAAAACACAATCATGAAGTAATTTGTAATGTCTAGTTTTCCTGGCCAATCACTGTTCTTGTTCTGAGAACCAATCACAAATGTTTGTAACTGACAGTAGAAGCTGACATTATGTTTACACTTGAAACAATTTATTATTTTGCTTTGTTCTGTAGAAGGAGGTCCTGTTTCTTATACACTGTAATTACAAGTAGGAATTTTTGTAAAAATTTTTAATATTTAGTCAAGAAGCAATGACATCAAATAAAAGAGTATATTGGACACCTAGAAAGAGATGTAATATTATTGTGATACGAGAAAGTGGTCTTTCCTATGCTGAAATTGCAAGACAGGTGGGTGGTTCAATGACTATATCTGAAATCCGAAAGTTTTGTTTACGATATCAGGAGACAAATTCAATAGATAACAAAGAAGGAAAAGGCCAAAAATGTGAACCACATCTATTGATGACAGAAATATAAAAAGACTATGTCTCCAAGATAAAAAAAATTTCATCAGTGGCCATCAGAAATGACCTGAATGATGCTGGTGTTTCTGTCAGTTCAAGAACAATCAGGAGAAGATTAACAGATGTTGGACTATAAAGTAGAATTCCATAAAAAAAAAAGCCTTATGTTAATTTTTAGCAATGAAAAAAGACTACAGTGGGCTAAGGAACACATTAATTGGACAGATGATCAGTAGTCACAAGTTATATGGAGTGATAAAACTAAGCTATCGTTATTCGGTAGTGATGGGCGAAAATATGAATATGTAAGACTTCGAATAGGAGAAGAGCTACATCCTGACTGCATTCAAGCAACTGTGAGGAACCCATTTACTGTTATGATTTGGTCTTGCATGTCAGCAGATGTTAGTGGTCGCCTTCATGTCATCGATGGGACACTGAATGCCAGAAAATACATTGACTCTATTCTAGAACCAAAACTTCTACCTTCTATCAGAGATCACTTTCCCAACAATACTTTGTTTATTTTTCATCAGAATTCTGCGCCTTGCCACACGGCCAAAATAGCGAAAGAGATTAACTATGGTTTCGTACCAAGAGCATTGAATTGTTGTCATGGCCAGAAAACACTCTTGACCTCAATTCTATCGAAAGTTTGTGGCACCGTTTGAAAACGTTTGCCGAATGAGGCGCCCACCAAATAAAAGGGAACTAATTGAGGCTATAATATTTCCTGGCATCATGCAACAACGAAAGAAGAGCTTAAAACTCTTGTCAGCTCAATGAAACGTCGATTATAAGCTGTAATCAAAAATAAAAGGTACTCTACTAAGTACTGATAACTCACTGCCATCAGCACTATCTAATGTACATCGATAATAATTATCGTTTAATTTTTTTTTTTGTATTGCAAATAACTGAATGTTATGTTTTGTATTGAATTCAGTAATAAATTCCAATAAAAACGATATATACAAGTTTCCATTTTGTGAAACGTAACGCTTTCTATAGGCATACAAAGTTCAAAAACATAAAAATTTCTAAAAGTGTCCACAATTTTGGCCACCACTGTATATATACATACATATATATAAGGAAAAATATGATAAAAACGTTGAAATACAGTCCTGATGTATTATTTAATTTTTATTTAAAACATACAGGAGAAGTGCCGTATTGGAAAATTATTTTTGACAAAAATAAATATATTTCACACATTTTCATGTAAATAAATATAATATATTAGTATAAGCAACCAGAAATTTAAAGTTTGCCGCAGATAAAAATAATGACAGTAAATTAATTATTTCATGATAAATACACTATCTTTGATTAACCATGGTTAGCTTTTAATTATATAGCTCTGTTTTTTTCTATAATGCTCATATGCAAATATTAAATACTTAAATTAAATAGTGTTAAGTTATAACTTATTGTATTAGTAATAACAAACAAATGTCAATAAAGATTGATGGTAAAGTAACAATTTTCTTCGATTAATTTGGATTTTAACATATAATAATATTGAATTATAATAACCTTGAATTAAATATTAACTTCATGGTTTTGCTTTTTTAATATACTAAAAAATGTCTATAGTAATGTAGTAATTGATTAGAAAAAAATAAGGAATGAATTTATCTTAGCTGTTTGTTTTAGTAGCATTTTAATGAAATCAACCACAGTTATTTTATTCAATTTTTTTAACTATGGAATTCCTAATATTTTGAAACAGAAAAATGAAGTGTGCCTTAAATATATAGTATTTTGTAAAAATAAATAACAGAACAGCATTTTGTTTTAGTAATTAAACGATGAATTCAAATGAAAAGCTATTTAGTGATAAATCATTTTGCAATCAGAGTAGAAAGTTTATAAGAATGTTCCATTCCTTTCCAACATCCGCCAAGTATGTGAGTGCACATCCAAATAAAACTCGTCGAAACTGCAAGTACTTTAAGCCCATTCTGAGGAATTTTTTTTCTTAACTTTTTTTGGCCTCAAACCGTTCGGAAGACGAAAGCAAAAGACTGATAACCCAATCAGCTTTGGAATCTTCCAGATCTCGCCAAATGACCACGCCCCTTTTGCCGCTTGCTTCGCGATCTATATCGATGCTGGTCTCTAACAATGAGCAAAGGCTTAGAAAGGAATAAAGAAGAGATCCTACTGAGTAGGATGATATACGCCAATGGGGAAAATAAAAAGAAGTCTAATAAGACGAGGAAAGAAAAAAAAAGTAGTAGAGGGGGTATGGTGAGTAAAAAATCGCGGGGGTGATTTGCGCTTCCTGACTTCCTCCACCCTGTAGAATAAAGTAGAAGAATGTGAGACGATATTCCTGTGAATGAAAAGAAGTTAAAAGAAAAGAACGTATTTGTCGAAACAGAAAAAAAAATTGGTTGAATTCTGGGCGTGAAAACCTATTGGTAGGGCATTTTTTATGGTAAAATACTTTTCATTTTGTATTGGATAGGGCACATTTCTTTCTACAACTGCGACCGTAACAGAAGTGAAGAAAAGTATCTCTTTCCGCTCCAATGCACATATTGACAAGGAAACAGAATTTATGAGCAACAAAAAAAGGAATAGAAAGATTTTTTATGTTCTCTTTCAGTAACTCATGGCTTTTGACATTTCATTTCATTTCCTTTCGTAGGTATAAATGATATTATTTTAGACGAAATTCCAAGTCTTAAATTGCTTTGGGCTAATCTTTAAGAAACTATATTAATGAGCAAATAGAAAACATAATTTTTTAAATGAAATTCATACATTATTAAAAGTACTATGATAGAAAAATTTATATAATACTATGTTGAGTTTACAAATTAAGAAAATTGCCAACGAAAATAATGTGTTTATAAGAAAACACATTACGTTTTTCCTATCATACTTTTTTGATTTTTATAGTGTAGATTTTTGCAAATATTTATTATTTTGCTTTGAATATTAAGTTGAAAAGCAACATATTTCCTCTGTATATTTTCACTTTAGCAATATAAAAAATGTAAAAAAATCTTTAAATATAAGAAAACCCAGAATTTAATGAGCTTAATAATCTGAATGTAAAATTATTCCTTTAACTTACAGGTGTCCATAATTGCTTTGCCTCACAAAATCTACCCTCTTAAATGCACTTGTGTTATCATCCTTTCTTCAATTTATTTATTTTTTTACCATAACTATTCGTATTATGTCATTAAATATTAAATTTTATCTAGGAACTAATTTAATTCTTGAGTAAAACCATAAAATATAAAATAATTTGAAAAAAAATATTTCCGTTAACTGTAAATATTAAAATTTATGGTATGAAAAATATTGAAATTAGTTGTTAAAATATCAGTGTTAATAATAATGAGATTAATAAGCCTTATTATAATAAACAACATAGATAAGCCACATAATAGATTAGGAAAATTTAATAAACGTTACAAATAAAGGAATCAACTTAATCAGTTGAGAAGGCATTAAAAGTATTCTCAATTGATTGAATTAATATAATTGTCAAAAAAATGACTTGAACCTAACCCAAAACGACAGTGTGCATGTGCTGAAATGGAGGTCATACATTTATTCTTCAGATGACTACATACGCGATTAACTTTACTGATTACACTATAACAAGACGTGCATTCATACTTCAGGTGACTGCATACCCGATTAACATTACTCAATTCACTGACATGCATTCTTAATTTAGATGATTTTTTTGTCGTGTCCATGAGAGTCGAACTATATGTATCCGTGAATTTTGAAAGTATCCTCTACGATTTACTTGATGTTGTCTCCATACGGATCTATCATGGTCGGCAGCACTCCAATCTTTCTCATAGCCGGACACTCATAGATGTGAGTAGGCGTAAGCTTTGTATCAGGACAGTGATCACAACTTCTATAGATCTTTTTGCCCTCTCCATCGATCTACTTATCCCTGTGATGTCCGGTTCTCAGCCTAGTTATGGTTTTAATAGTAGATCTGTTCGCAGTTATTTCTGAGAGAAGATGTTTGGTCTGAATGGATTTTTCTCTAAGTTTGTATTGGCCACTGCATTTGCATCCTGAAGAGAAACATCTTTGCAGCTAGTATTGAGGTCTGTGCCCTCCTTGGCCAATTTATCCGCAGTTTCCTTATCTTCTATGTCGATGTGTGCAGGAATCCACTGGAGGATACAGGTCTTGTTTATAGTCTGAAGATCTTGAAGACCTGAGATGATTTCTTGGGTGGTAGAAGAATATCCTTTTAGAATTGCTTGGAGGGCGGCCTTTGAATTGCAAAAGATTACTAGGCCTTTTGCCTGCTTGGAAGTGGGAAGGGCCTTATAGATATTAAGTGCCTCCAAATTGCCCTCTGCTCACAAGGTGAAGTTAGAAGCTATGTTTCCCGCACCGTATTTGCCCTGGTGAGACGCACCATCCGAGGTAGTTAAAAACACACCGACACTATAATCCCGTTGGTGATGGTTTTGTCAGAGGAGCCATCTGTGTATGCATGTACAAAGTCCTCTTTTGGAAATTGTTCTATTGCATTGAGTCCCTTTTTCCGAATGATGTCCTTTTGTTCATTTTTGTTCAGTGGCTCCATAAGGTCAATGTGAACACTGGTGTTCATTGACAGCTTTTTTTAAAGAGATGGGTTTTTGGACAATAGCCCAATTGTTGTGTTCAAGGCCAACACTAGCCCTGATATCTCTATCATATTGCATGGGTAAAGATCATTTCAGTCTTGACTTATCATTCCACTCTCTAAAGGCAATGCGAGAAATATGTCCAGGAGGGAGACTACATGTTTTGTTTGTAAACTTTAGATGATTATGTACATGTTTAACTTTACTGAATACAGTACATGACAAACATTCATGCTTCACATGACTGCATATACGATTATTTTACTGAATACCCTATAACAAGACATGCATTCTCAATTTAGATGATTATGTACACGATTAACTTTACTCAACACACTGTAACCAGACATTTTTTCGTACGTCAGATGATTATGCACAAGTTTAACTTTACTGAATACAGTATAACATGACAAACATTCATACTTCACATGACTGCATATGCGATCAACTTTACTGAATGCACTATAACAAAACATTCATGCACATTTCAAATGACTTTGCACACGGTTAAATGATTAGATTTTCTCTTTCCCATTTGTGCTCACATAGTTGGGGTAAATTTGTCTTGAAATCATTTTAAAATAAGTTGTTTAATTGTTGAATTATACGTATCATATATTTTATAATCTTATTTAAATCTGAACTTTTGGGATAATTTTATATTTCTTTATATATATTGCAGCGGATTATCCATTCTGTATGTTCCTCATGTTAATGTGTCGAACTTACAATCTTGTTGGTTTTCACCACTTTTATCAAACAACTTTATAACAATATGTAATATCTTACTACAGTTCTCAGGTATTCTATGTTAAAAAAATCTTATTATTTATGAAGTTTAGAATTACTTGTCTTTTGTAGATATCAAGCCAAACAAGAATCTCTGAGAAATAAGTATCTTAAATTTCATAAAAGTTTGAATGCATACGAATAATTTGTGTACCAAATTTTGCATTACGATAACGATATGAATTAAAGCAAACATTTTAATTATTGGATATTTTTTTAAAACTACAACGAAACTTGGTAAAACATAGAAATAAATAAAAATACTAACATTTTCTAAGCAATTTGAAAACAAAATGGAATTTCATTTATTTGACAAAGTTTTTTTTGACATCCTAGTTTAAAACGTAAATAAATGCGTAGTATTTTGCTTTTCCGTAACCAAACTTTTCATTCATAAAAAATAGATTGCGGCAAAATTAAAATTGATTGATGAAATTATTGGAGGAAGTTTCGGTATTAGCTAATTTTAAGTTTTAATAAAAACAACACTCTATCCTATAGATAAATTATTAAAAGAAATTAGTGACCTCTAAGAACTAAATTATTATTGTAAATCTCACTATAAAATGGTAATTATTAGTGTAAAGCTCACTATAAATGATAAGAAAAAATATTATCTCTTTATTTAACTAAACGTCATTAAGTTTACTGAATAAATTAATGCATTTTGAAGGAGTCATTTATTACAATTATACAGATTCTTTAAAAAATATATAATAATAAGCAATAAGAAATTACACAAATTATAAATATAAGTATTATAAATATAGAATTTTATTTGTTTAATTTATACTTTTTGAAATTTTGATAGTTAAAATTTATTTTAAATCAACCCCATGATTTAAATATTAAAATGATTAAAAATATATTTTTCAAAATGAATTACAAAATAATTAAGTTTCAAATAACAGCATATTTCTTTAGACATTTTCAAGAAATAAAAAAAAAATTCATATAATCTAAAGCAAGTAATACCGTTTTAAGAAGTATAATGCATACTAAACCTATACTATTGATGATTTATTTTTTTATACTTAATATTCATTAATAATTTTTTTTAGAAATATTCATTCTGTTTATGATTAATATATCTTTGATTCTCTTCTAAAACTTTTATCCTATTGTATGAGACATCGCAAAAATGTAATATAATTTGAGAATTAAAAATGTTGTTCTGAAATTTAAGAACAATATTCTTACTCTTTCAGAATTTTCTTTTATTTACTACACCCATCTGTTTTCAGTTTTATTTCATTTCGTTAATTTTATAATATTAACAGTATTAAATGCTAATGGAAATAGTATTAAAAAAAATGGAAAAGTTTCATTTCAATTTCTATATTTATTATTTATCACCTAAAATTGCAAATAAATATTTATAAATATTTTACTAAAATGTATAGTATCAAGAAATAGTTCAAGATGCTAATTTATTGATTCATTGGAAGTCTCTAACCAAACTTCAAAACTTCTATAATTCACATTGTTGCTTAAATCTTCAAAATATATTATACAAATACTATTATTTCAATATGCAATTCTTAAGAAAATGAATTATGACTCTGTAATACACACATTGTATTGAAAAATATTACTTGATAGTAAAAAATTTTCAATGTGAAGTTCTATTAGAATTTTTTAACTAAGCTCTCATAAATTAAACTAATTAAATAAATGTAAGCAAAATTCCAATTACATACAAAAGTTACGTATAAGTTAATTAAATTTATCAATATTTTATTGCAGGTAATATTCTTAAAAAACTGTACATTATTCCATTTCAATAATTCATCTATCTGTATCATATATATATATATATATTGATGTGCTCGGAAAGTAATTTCGTTTTTTTGTGGAAATGAAAGGCAGTTATCGCATAATAAACAAATACTTTATTAAATTATATATTGGCCGCTCTGGTCCAACACCTTTTACCATCTTTTTGGTAGTAGCATAATTCCACGCTCATAAAATTTTTGGTCTTTGCTGACAAAAAACTGATCTAGATGGTTTTTGACCTTCTCAATTGAGGTGAAGAATTCACCGTCTTAAAAAATTTTGAAGTAATCGGAACAAATAATAATCCGATGGTGCCAGGTCTGGATAATATGGTTAATGTGGCATTATGTCCTTTGCCTTTCAAGTGGTCATAAACTGTTGTTATTCGCTGGTTCGCATCAACTAATACCTTTATAGCGTCTTTATCATCTTCAACCGACCTTCCCGAACGTGGTGCATCTTCGACATCAAAATCGCCAGATCGAAATTTAGCGAACTAGTTCTGGCACTGGCGTACTGTCAACACACACATCAGTCAATTACTTTCTGGCTAGAACAGCAGTTTTACTCTTTCTATAGTAAAACAGTAAGATATGTCGAAAATGCTGCTTATTGCTCTCCGTATTTAAAAGGGCAACAACCAAAAACTACTGCGTAGAATTAATTGGAATTTTTTACACAGAAGCCTTGTTATATGAGCTCTCAAATCGTATAATAATTATGCAGCTTAAATGTGAAGTTGGGTGTAAAAAATACAATTAAATCCTTTGTCTGGAAAAAACAAAATTACTTTTCGAACAACGCAATACATACATTTATATATATATATATATATATATTTATATATATATATATATATATATATATATATATATCTTGAGATTTTTTTTCAAACCAATATGTGTTATTAACAGTGAATGAAATTTAAATGCCCAAATTACCGATGTCTCAAATGTATGCCTAAGATTAAGCAAAATAATTTATTCAAAATAAAACGTTACCAAAGATTTTTTTCAGTATCATTTTCCCGCAATCACACATAGAAAGTTATAGTAGCATAAAATTTTATGAAAGAATTTCTCAAAAAAATTTTCCAATAAAAGCTCGTAAATCGAGACATAAACTTTAACAACAAACTTTTAGATGTCGAATCAAGTCTCGTTGTTCTACTAAATGTTCTTCAGTATAAATCACATTTGATTCAGAGTAATCGAAATCCCTCTATGTTTCGCGTAAGTGAGAAATAAATTTCTATTGAGCGTGGCAAAAGTATTTCTGTTTCCAGTAATTGGATCGAATTTTATTTTATTTAATAATTTTTACGTTAAATTCTTCACTCTATAAGTCTTCGAAGCGTAAATAATTAATGGTTGAGAGCCTTTTTTATACCTCTCATTTTGAACATTGTCTGACATTTTATGAAAACGATTTTTTTTCGAACTTTTGTTCCTTTTGGCAATAACTAATGAATAAGTCGCAAAACATTTTTATAACAAGTTTAAACTTTTTAAAGCTTACATTACTTGTCAATTTTTTTTTCCGTTTCCAAATTATTCTTCCTATGAATGATAAATGAGAAAATTATTTAAAATATTTCCTGTAAAAGGGAGTTCTATGGAGAGAGAGAGGAAATTTTTTATGTATAAGTGAAATTTATTTTTTAACTTTTCTTAAGAAGCTATCGAGAAATAAATGTTATTTTTGAAGACCTTTTTTCAGATGAAAAGATTAGGTAAGATGATTTTAAATAAGTAGAATAGAAACCATAATTAATTAGACAAAATGCTTACAATCAAATTTATTATAAAATTTTAGAAAGCATGATATAATAATATTGTATTTTAAGAAGGCATTGAGGAAAAAATCTTATTTATATGTTTAAATATTTAATAAGGAATAAAAAATTTCATGTGTTAGATTTTATTTTTTCCTTTAATTTCTAATGCTTGACTCTCCTTTAAATTTAAATATAATATGACAATTATAATTAAAAATCTTCAAATTTGGTTTTGCGTTTAATATCAATATTTCCATTCCTTAAATTTTTAAATGAGATTAAAAAATTTTAGTTATGAAAACCTTTCTTATATATATTCTAAATTCAAATTTTAAATTTTATATTTAAAACACATGAAAGAATTTAAAAATTTATCGTATTTCAGCTGTTCAAAAATAAACTACTGTTAAATAATATATTCATAGAAGATTTTTTTTAAATATTAATTTTTACTGAATATGAGTTCTTATGATTATTAAACATAACTACTGATATTTTATTAATATAATATAATTGTCTTTATTAAATATTGCGAAATGATAATTTTATAGTACAGAATTTCACAATTCAAGTACTGCATTTTTCTTAGAAGTTTGTTTCACTTTCTTTTTTTTAATAATGGCGGACACTGGGTAAGTAGCCCTTCTCCGAAGAAGGTTGGAGATTGCCATTCATTTATAGTTTCCCGGTGGGCTTCTATGAACCAAGACACGGAGGCGAGTAGTAGTACCCCCGCCATACCACCGTACACCCATTTATAAGTCGTGTCACATTTATTCATCAGCTCAGAAGAAAAGACAGAGAAACACAGAGAGAAAGTAACATCCATGCTGAGCCGGTATTCGAACCCGAGACCAACAGCCTTGGAGTCAGGAACGCTAACCACTCAGGAAGCAGTCGGCATGCTTCAAATTAGCATTAATACAAATAAAATAAGAAATTCATGAATATTTGCTTAAAATATAAATTGTTACCCATGGATAATTCTGAAAATAGTTGTATCATCATTTGAATAAATTACTTTTTAACAAAGCAAAATTTAAATATTCCAAAAAATATTAATGTTAATTTATATATGAACGACTCAAAGTAAGTTTCCTCACTTATTCATTAAAATTTTATTATAATTGATGTTCCTTAATTAATTAAAACTATACATAAATTTAACACATGAAAACTTTTTGAAAGTTTTATCCTAATGATATATATATATATAACCTTAGCTTCTTAAAATGGTTAAATTATCAAATATATAAATACATGTGTGTATTATTTAAAATATAACTATAATTCATAGCAAGAAATTTCACATAAGAATATGATATTCTTGCAAAAATAAAATATGAAACATTAAAATCGCTATAAATTTGAAGTCATCCAGGAAGTAATATTTATAAGAAGGATTGTTAAGTATTTATTATGAAATATTATTTCCTGTTTAACAGATTTACATTTTTGTTTTGATTTTTTTTAAAAAATACAATATTATTCATGAGGCTATACTTATATAATGTAATAGAAATATAGTGATACTATATTTTTGAATTATACCAAATGATAATAAACTACAAAAATGTTACATTTTTAAAAATAAAAAATGAACGGATAGAAATGCTTGCAAATTATTGAGCTGAAAAAATATGCTTCATTGTAAAACTATAACTTTAAAATAATAAAATAATAAAAGTGTTATGAAAATGTGTTTTTTTTTCTTCGTTAAGTAAAATATTTTACTATACGTATTTACATCACACTTTGCAAAAACCATAAAATCTTACGAAGTAATTTCTTTTAATCATTCACTAAATATTTTTAACAAAGGAATGTACATATTTTGTGAATTAGGCATTCGAAGTTTAACGATAGACCTAAATGCTTTTCCTAACACCTTTGTATTGATAATCCCATTGGATTAGGTAAATTATATCCATAATTATATGCTTTTGAATCCTACATTATTGTAATCATAGAATGTTTTTAAGTAATGTTCTTCATATTCGTTCAATTGCAATTATTACACAAAAACAGTACCTGTTCAATAAATTTATTTCTTAAATTTCATTTTACTGTAAAATAATTGGATAGATTCACTTTACATGGAAAACATATAGCTTTATAACAAGTGAATCAAATGTGTTGGTTTTTTATATTAAAACAAAATAAATGTTTTAAATTTTTGAATATAGTAAATAATAAAATGGTTAAAATAAACTGATTTTAGCATTGATAACTGTATTGGATTAAGTAAATTTTATAATTATATAAATAACTACATAATTTACTTAAATAAATCAATAATTTTAAGCTTTTTAATAAATTAATGTAAGCTTAAAAATTTTATATAAATCAATAATTTTAAGCTTTTTAAACTTCAATTTTTTTTGCAATGTGAAATTTGTTAAATTATGTCAAAGAACACAGAGAGTGTGAGGTCAAATACATCATCAAGGACAAATATGTTTTTAAACAGCATACGTTGTAACTAAAAAAAATCCTTACTGACACCAAACATTTAATTAGTTGAAGAGGAAAAATTGATCGAACTCTCTTTCTCCCTATTTAAAATTATGAGTAAGATTATATAAGAAATTAAATGTTTTTAATCGCATGAGACAGAAGCATTAAGTTTCCTCAGCACTTTAATCGTATCGAAGAACAAATTCATCCTATATACGAATACAACCAACAATAATCATTATTTTTCCGAATATGCTGTTTCTACTTTTCTGAAACGGCATCACAGTAGGATTTGATAAGCTTAGATGATATTTCAGTTTTTGAGAAAGAAAATATCAACTTATTGATACGAAAACAGAGCCTATGTCAATGGTATTGAAAACAGACTTTTGAAATTTTACTCAGAAATTAATATAATTCTGACTTTTGAGTTATTATTTGCCGTTCGGAATTTTTTTGCATCCCCATGCCACAAATGATTGATTCTAAAAAGAATGAAGAAGTCCTCCTTATTCTAAGTTCGGTAGCACATATTTGAAGAAACGACAAAAGACAAATAGCTAACTTACCATTAACTCGAATTAATCGCGAGAAATTGCCTTATAAGAAATTTTGACATTTAAATTCAATTTCTTATCATTCATTTCCAATTCTGAAAATGAAACTAACTAAAAACAAGAAGAGAAAACATTTTATCAATTGATATTGTTCCATCACAAATTGTTGGAACAATATCAATTGATAAAAAGACAATGAACTAACAGAATGTTTTACAATTAGAGAGAAATTCAAGTTTAATTTGCATTGCATTAATTTGTGCATTGCATCTTATTTATTCGATATTCACTAAATTTTTAAATGTTTCATGTTAAAATTCTGTGAGTATCTAAATTTTATTTTCATTAACATTTCATAGCTAAAAAGGTTACTGAATTTATCGATAGTGAAAACGAGAACAATTTGGTAAAACATTATCCACAGATCAAAGAATTCTAAAATTGTACTCGTAAACTTTTATGCTCACATATACTTTTCATTTAATCTTAAAAACTCTCTGATTTTTACACAAATTACCTAATATTTATATTACTATTTAAAATTAAAATTTCATTTCAAAGTTCACACATTAAATTTCATTTCTAAGCAGCATTTTTTAAGTCCAGTCCCAAAATCCAGATATAACATACCAGGAAGTTTAGATATGTGTAATTTCATAATAAAGTAATATTAAGCTATTAAAAATCATCAGCCTTTTAACAAAGATAACATCATATTATATCTGCGTAAAGAACTTGCTAAATATTTCAGCAACCTTCTGTATGTAAACAGATGCATCATAATGATATCATATATTAAATATAATTTATCATTCTCCTTTTAGGATTTAATAACACTCGATCATATCAACAATTTTTCTTAGCAATCTTGAAAATTTGCTGCTCTTCATATCTTATTTAAGCTTAAAAATCATCGTAACTATGTATAATTATCCAAAAAGACCGGATTAATGTAAACGGGAAAGAAAACGTCAGGATTTAAGTTCGGTTCAATCGGATTGATAGTGAAAAATTTTTCATTGTGAAATATTCTTGTTACCGATAACATTGAAATGCAACATTCTTTAGCATATTTTGAGGGAATAAGAAATTTTGTAGTCAAAACTTCAATTAAACTTTTCAAAACATCTAGTATTGTTAGGCAGATGGCTACTTTTTATTGCTTAGCTGTGTTCTTGAAATTTAGCATCCATTTCTGAGCCTTATTTTTTTCTTCGTAATGATAGTGAATATTAAAAATTTTCTGTAAATTTACCTCAATTGTGTTCCTCATATCTTATTTATAACACCTCATATCTTATTTATATAACACCTCATATCTTATTTATAACACCTCATATCTTATTTATTCCTCTCTCCCATAGAAGAAAATATAATATGCATACTTCATACTCTCAATAAATGTACACAAAACCATACTTCATTTTTCGAAATAAAAAATAATAGTTCCTGGGCTTGTCATTCTCTTCGACTCTAGGGCTGCCTGGAGGCGGTAGGGAATGAAGACTCCAGGATAGCACAAGATAACCATCCTTATTTCGAGGAAATTTTTCACCTGGGAAAAATCTGTACTTTCCAGTAGATACCTGCACATGTTGGCGTTGAGGAGAATGAGGAAGCCGTTAGGCTTGCAAAGAAGGCGAAAGACCTTAACTCTGAAACTCCCAGCACCGAATCCTTAAGAGAGATGCTAATACAATTGCTAGATACAAATTGAAATAAAAACACATCAAACTGAACTTCAATTACGTGTTATCAATGCACACAGATTATTACCAGGAATATTTCCAGACTTATAACCCAACATTTCTGTGTGGAATGACTATAAATAAAAACGGCACCAAATCTTACAAATCATGTAGTAACTGCCCTAAAGAGGAGTTCACCCCGGACCATATTTTTAACTGCCCGGCCATCATAAGAAGTTTACAGGCTATTGGTAAATTTCTCTTTCAGGGAAATCTCCATAATAATAAAATGTACACATTGCAAAGGTCATGATTTTGACACTTGGAGTAATTTGGCTTGACTTCAAATGGACATGGCACCAGTCAACCAAACAAGAAAGAATAGCTACTCCAAATTTTATTTAAATCGGTCAAAATGGGAACAATTGCCACAATTTTCACCACTTTTCATTTCATTTTTCTGAATGAAGCCATTTCTTATGTGTTGCTGTTCAGTCTCATAAGAAATAAATATTTCTATTTTAAAGTGAAACCGTTCGGTATTTTTTGGAAATCTATTTAATTGCCTTTTATTACATTTTACATTATCGTAGAGGAACTGAAAATCTTTTACAAATGAAGTAGAATATATTTAGTGATATGCAAAAAAAATATATTCTAAGTTTCATTCAAGTTCATCCAAACTAGTAGATTGCTTAAAGTACACTTTTCATTTTTATTTATAGGAGATAAGAATTTTTTTTATCAGAGAAGTCACAGTTCTTCAATATAATAAACAACAAGCACATTAAATGTATTTATGATGAATATTAATAAGAAATATTCGTTTCAAGTTTTGCTTGTTTCCATTAAGGCTTGTAAAACTACATAACGCACTTACTCTTTATTATTTTAAAAATCAGAACAAATTTCACATGTTACGTATATAGATAATATACATATATTTTATAAATTATTATAACATATACATTATTTAAAATATTCTACATACATTTTTCATTATATTTTGAAATAAAAAATTCGCGCATTTAAAATTATATATGATTTTACGCTGTGATTACCTGATATATTATTCTTTAATTTTTTCCCACTGAGCAACTTAAAGAAAATGTGAGGCAGTTTGTATTTTATTAATTTAGTAAATCCTTCAAAATAATTGAAAACTATGGCAAATTTCGTTTGAATTTATAAATGCATATCAAATGACATGATATACTCATATCTCCATATTTTGACAAGAAGAAGAAGTAGTGCATTAATGAACCCAGACACACATTTCCATTTAACAAGAACTACGATCTACAAAAATTTTATCAGAATATTCATTATATATATCAGAATACATACTATTTATCAGAATATTTATAAGCTATTCATCAATTTTTTTTCCTTTTATTGTCGTTTTTTCATATCAATTGAAAGTCATAACATTTTTTAAGTCTTTTTTTATTTATATTCTAAGTAAAAAGAGGTATGTAATACAAATATTATTGTTTAAATGTGCATTTAATACATAATTCACCTAAACCATAAATACATAATTAAATCTCAATAAACACGTAATTAGATCAATTATATATATATATATATATATATATATATATATATATATATATATATATATATCAAAAATTAGAGATTTAAACTTATTACAAAATTATATAGAAAAGTACGAAATATTGAAATATTTACATGTGGGGAATTTTAGAGGATTGTTTTGAGTTTCGATTTTTTTCACAATTCATATAAAAAAAATTACTTATTTGGATGCATTATGATGCTTAAAAAATTCATTTTCAATACATTTCCTCTGTGCATCTTCTTATTGTTAATTGAGGAAATTAAACATTTCATCATTATAAAAATATGCTTTTTAAATTTATGGAAATTTATAGTAGGAAAACAATTTATAGGTTTCTTAAATGAAAAAGAGAAATTACGCAAAAGATAATTGTTTGTGATTCTAGTTGTTGCTTTATAGTTTTAATTTTATAAACAAATGCTATTTTGACTGCTACGAACAATACATTTTAGAATTAAAATCATTACCTTGAACTAATATTGAAGTATAATAAATTCTCTAAACAAAAATCAGCTTAAAAATGGTAATCCCCTTTGAAATATTTTTCCTTCATTTTAATGAAATGATTACTAACGTTATTTTAAGTACAGCTTTTATCATAATATCCTCTTAAAAATTTCAGCTTATTTATACCAGGTAAATAATAACTAACCAAGTTCTAAAAACTAAGTTACAAAGCAATTAACTAAGTTAGAAAATCTATAACTAAGTTCTAAAGGATCAATGAAAAATCTTAAATTGAAATATCTATATTATTTTAAATAATTGCAAAATGGTTATGATGTTAAGAATGTCATAAAATCGCTCAATTCTATTTCTTAAAAAAATACCTTTTTTCACAAAATGCAAATATTTTCTTTACTTTATGTTATACTATTTAATTGGCATGTAAATATTTTGCGAAATCTCTTAATTATTTTTCTCTAACACTTATCAATAAAATTTAACTTTTTATCGAAATATTATAAAAAAACATTGATGACAGTAAAAGTGGAACATTTTCTCGTGGAAATGCTCGTAAACCAAGTAGATCCTAAAAATTCCTACTAAAAAAAAATAGAAGTTTATTTTCCTGAATACATTCTCAGAATAAAAGCGTGTGTTTTATATTATAGAAACTCAATGGTGACTTCGAAAACCGATGTTGCATAATAAAATGTAAATATACAAAACACAAAAGCGATAGAACGGGCACTATCTTTTTTCGACATGAGTTCTTCTTTCCAAATGATTTTCACTTTATACTTGTTCAATAAAGTCAGAGTGAAATCTCTAAAAAAATCAATGTATGCAGACTAGAAAATAGCATTAAAAACTGCGTCGACGCCTTATGGATTTTTATAGACAATCCTTGGTGTCTTTTAACGACTATCATTGCATTGGAAATACGGAATGTGTGCAGTTAAGCACAGGACGTTAATTTCAAGCTGAAAATAATAACTTTCTAAAACAGCCGGTGAGTTCAGAAAGGAGAATTGAATGAAATCACCTTAAGAATAATAAGAAAAAAAAACAGTTCACAAAAAAAAAAAAAAAAAAAAAAAAAAACTGTAATCGATTTCACATTTTGCTCGCTTTAGTAAAGTTTGGCCATTTTGTTGTTGTTTTATAGCTTTGTTTTCCTTCCCTACTTTGGAAAGAGCGGGAGGGGGGGTAATTTTTTTGTTGTTTGTTTGTCTGTTTTTCTTGCAGAAACTAGTACAGAAAATAAATTGTGTCTCGTAGTTGCTTGTTTAGGTTTAGAAAGGTGGAACCGATGTTGAGAGAGAGTTCTGTGATAAGGGAAACATCGAAAATTTATGTACGGTAAATTAGGGCTTATACCACGAAGTGATACAGTAGAAATATTTTATTGATAAAATGAAATAAAATAAATATTTAACCCTTTTAATTCTTTCTACTTATGAATTCAACTAGAGATAGTCTGTATAATTAATTAAAGTATTTAGGAAGTGAAAGTTATAAAACTATATGAACGTTGCTTGATTCAATAATGAAATCATAAACAAAATTTTATGAAAACGAATGTTTTTATCTACACTGTTAATTAACCTCACTCAGTTTTTCATGATATAAAATAATATAATATACCAGTTTTAAATCTAGAAAAATATTAAAAAGAACTTTGAGATTATTTAAATCAATTTACAAAGACTAAGTTTTTCCAATTTTTCACTATACAAATATTTAAAATTAAAAAAGAGGAATAAATTTTTCTCGTTAGTGAATGTAAATACAATGACATATATGAAAATAGGTAATAAAGCAAATCATATTATATATTTATAATGCAAATCTTTCTACCTATTGAAATTGCTATTTGAAATGTTTAAGGTGTTAATTCATACATGGCAACAACGTATTACGAGTTAAACGCATTCATATCATAAAAACTCTCATCCCGAATATTAACAGCAAAATTTTACTATCATTGTTATCCCGATAAGTATTTTCCTTTAATTTAAATGAGCAAAAATCAGAAAAAATTCGAATAAGTATTATGTAAAATATGTAACTATTGTCTACTAATTACAGCCAATAATTCTTTACTTTCAATTTAATTCAATAAAAACGAATCAATTACAATGAAATTTTTTATATTATGTCATACTATATCTTATTTTCAAAATTATATATTGCAAAATGTGTTGCACTTAACATTAAAAAATAAGTTTTTATTAATTTGTCAATACTTTTATAGGCTTGAACTTAGTGTTGTTTTTATCATTCAAAAAATTTATTTTACTTACCACTTCCGCGGTGACATTACAGAATTCTTCTTCCATATTTAAAATAACTCAGTATTCGACAGTTAATAAAAATATGTTCCTATTTAATTAGCTTATAAATTTAATACTATTAAAAATAATCTTAATTTCTCTTTAGTATTTAATATAAAATATTTTTTTACATAATTTGACGTAAATATTACTTCACATATTCAAAAGTGTACGTAAATAGTTTTTGTAATCATCAATTTAAATTAACTGACAATTTAAATTCATTACTAAGATTTTAATTATGTTAATAACATTTTAAAGAAAGAAATATAGTTGAATATAAAGAAAAGAAAATATTTTATGAAAAGTTAATTATTGTTATTTTTAATTTACGCAGTTAATCACACTGAATAAACAATCAAAACATTTAAAGTTAAAAAATTTTAATGAGTAAATTATTATAAGAATTTTAAATGGAAAATGAAAACTTAAAAACGTTTTCTGGGGAATTTATTATTATCATTAACTTATGTTATTATTATTATTAATTTATGTTTTTAATATTTAATTTTAAAAGCAATAATTCTTAATATATAAAAGTAATGAAGATACTTATTGCAAAAATGCTTTACAGCCAAAATAATTTTACCATATCTGAATCTTGAAGATTTTATAGTCTGTTAGTAAAAATATCTTATGAATCGTATAATTTACCGTGCATATTAGTATTATAACGCTAAATACTTCTGTATGGAAAAGTTAAAACTTGACTCTAGTGCTGCATACTACGAAACGAAAAAAATATCCAGAACTTTTTAAACCTCATAAATGATAAAAATATACTCGAAATTACAATATCAAAACACGGAGGGCGAAGTGTGTACTTTTCCTTCATGAAAAATTCATATTATGTTTTGATGGATACCAGGATATACATACAGCTATTATAAGTTAAGCAAGAAGTTAAGAAAAGCTATTCAGACTCCTGTGCATTATTGAAAAAATTCTCTCATGAAAAAAAACGTTATATCGAATGACATTTCAACCCTATGAATTCGGGATAGTGTTATACAACAACAATGCTATTCAATCATTTTATAACATTTACAATTCAAATGGTAGGTGTATGCACAGAAATTATGACAGTATAATACTAATAATTTCTAATCGATGCATTTTTACATATTCAAAAATGTTTTAAAAAAGGATAAATTTCAATGTTTAATGCCAAAACTTAATCTTGTTCTGCACCTTAAAGGAACATTTAAGCAAGCAGACTTATATCACTTGTGTATGTGCTAATAATAGAGTTTATTTCTAAAGAAATAAACAATTGTTAAGAAGAAGTGACTATACAATACAACATGAGCAAGATAAAAAGGGATCTTGATAAAAGACGTCGAATTAAAGTTTTTTACTGTGTTACTTTAAAGAATATAAATTTTACGTTTACATATTATCTAGTTAATATTAATAAAATGATGATCCAAAAGATGATTAATTAATAAAATTTATTAATTTTTAGTAAAAGATTCATTAGAAGTCTCACAATTACATTAGAAATCCACAAATTTATATTTCATTTATATTCAGGATAGTATTAAGTTACTAAAATTTTATTTTATCATTGAATGATTAAAACTATTCATAGATTCAAACTTCTTGAAACATAATGCAAAATAATTAAGCTTGAAAATGAGCACAGTAAAAAAATTTTATTACATTTACCTTATAAACGTATAAAATGTAATAATGCATGGTATGTATGAAATTACGGAAAAAAAATTCCTAGTAGAATTGTGATGAAATTAATTGTAGAAAATGCAAAGTTATCCTGAGATATAAGCTAGTTTAAAGAAATATATAAGAAATCACTCTTTATATACATATATATTCATTCTTTCCAAGTTTCAACTTATTGCTCGTATATCATTTATGGCAACTGTTGCAATGAATAATTATTGCGATTTTAAAATATCGTAATATTTTATATATATATATATATATATATATATATATATATATATATATATATATATATAGATAGATATAGATATGTATATATATATATATATATATATATAGATAGATAGATATAGATATATATATATATATATATATATATATATATATATATATATATATATATATATATATATATATATATATTGCAATTTTAAAGTAGTAAAGAAATTATTATAATTTTAAAATATTGTGAACAAAACAATTTCATTGTACAAAATTAGCATTACGTTTTTCTAGTGTAAATATTAGTTAAAAAAATCTAGATTATTATTTATTACGGAATTATTTATTGATAAAAACAATTTTTATATGTTTCATATATTTCGATTTTATGACAATATAAATAGATTTGTTATTATTATGGAGTTATTTGCAAAACGTTAAAATGATTCCACTTTCCTTTCATTAATATTCCAAATACTCACTTAATTACAGCTCAGGAAACATATTTTATCCTGCTTAAAAGGCTTACGACAAGAGTAACTGTTTTTTGTAATGTTCTTATAGTGTATAAATTAACACCATTATTTTAAGATGTTCTAATTAATAAATATAATACCTCATTCTTAAAGCAATGTTAGATAGTTAAAAAAATATAAGATTAAAAATAAATATTATTAAAAAAAGCATAGCAGAAGTACCAAAAGTCTCTAAGTGATAATTTTCGATAAGCTAATGACGCTTAAATCAAATTAGTTTTTGCACACACACTGTGGCGTATTAATGACCAAGCTTGCTCGCCCAAATTGGCAATCAATTCTAAGTTGGCGCTAAAATTTTCGCCTTTCACCTGATTTAGTAAACGATAATTCTACCATTATGTGATTTTGTTCAACTGAAAGCTAATTAATTAGTTCTTGTTTCAGAATAAAAAAATATATGATAACTCCTGTAGCTGAGATTAAAAGCATTTAACGAGCATACTGAAAATAAGGTTATATTAAGTCCTAATTTCACTAATAAAAAACAATTCTAAATATATATGCAAATTTTGCATGATGTTTCTGCTAAATTGGAGAACAAGTTTTGATCAGGGATATTTACTTGCTTATAGTAAAAAAAATTAAATGTTGCCAAAAATATATGTAATGGCTAAATTCAAAATATGTAAATTAAAGATAATTGGATATTTTGTAACTTAAAGGTGTACTTTAAAATTTATTACATACATACACACACACACATATATATATATACTAAAAATTAGTAATAAAATATTAATTATAGGATTAATAATAATACATATATTAGGAGGAATCGGGAATTTCTTAACCTTTTTTAATATAGTATTTTTAATTTACATTTGAGCAACAAAGCTTGAAATTTAACTTAATGTTAAATATTAACTGAAGTCAATTTCTTCAGAAAGCATAATTATGCATCTTATTATGTTTTTTCTATTTGATTAAAATTTTATTGAAAATTAAAATTTCATTTCAAAGCTTATCTTAAATTAATAATTGATTTTAATCTCATTGTGATTCAACTCTTATTGATTTATTGCAGATTTTTGTGTTATTTCTATTTAAGTTTCCAAATCAATTATCACTAACTTTTACTTTTAATGCACTATGCTATTTATATTCTTCATTAAATTATTATTTTGTCGAGAAAAGAAGAAGTGCTGATACAAATTGAAATATTGATTTAATTTAACACATTTTAAAACAATATTGTTTTTATTTCATAATAAATAAATTGCAAATAAGCAACTTTTAAGAAATTATTGCCATAGTACATAGTAAATTTCTCAAAGAACTGATAAAAAATTTTCTTCATAATGCATGTAAGTTTAATTCCTTTGCTAACAGAGGATTGAATTTTCGAATTTAAAATTTTATAGACACAAAATTGGTGCATACCATTTTGTAATGAACCAAACATTCATTAAAGATAAATTTTTAAAAATCGCCACATATAAAAAGCCTAAATTCTCCTTTAAAGGAATAAAAATGGTCATTCATTTATTTAAATGTGTAAGCTTAAACTTGTCATCATCAGTTTTTGTTTCCTATTTAAGTTCAAACATGTTATTTTAAATAAAATGATAGTGAAAGGTGTTTAAAAATAATTAAATATTTTATTTCGTTCTATTAAATTTTTACAGATCGAAGTATTTTAAAGATGAAACGAATAAATTGCAAAAAAATGAAGTATTTCCAATTTTAAAGGATAATTCATTTAAATGAATTGAAACCAAATATAATATACTTCCCACTATGTCCCATTATCGATACACATTGGCTCTAAGCAAAAGTAATAATCTAGAAAATCCCTCATGTTTTTGAAAGCTATTTAAATTAAAGAAAATTTAACTAACTTCTCGACTGTTGTTTTTCATACGTATGGCCTAATTATTACCGTTATTGTTATACTTTAAATTCAAAACAGCGCATAAGATAAACTATTTTTGATCAGTACATACAAATTCTAAATCAATACATTTGGCTATCATAAGTTTTTTTTTTCCTATAATTAGTCCTAAACATATATATATATATATATATATATATATATATATATATATATATATATATATATATATATATATATATATATATATATATATATATATATATATATATATATTTATATTTAATTAGATTCTTAAAATCACACCCACACAAATACTTATTACTCTTTACTAATACATTATAGTTGTTGATTCATAAATATTTGTAAATAGTTTATTTTTCTTAGTAATTAGTTTATTATATAGCTTTCTTTAGTCATTAGTTTATTTTTTTTTTCATTATTGTAAGCTATGAGCATCTACTGCAAATAAAAACAAACTTATATTAACTGTTACATAAATTTGAAATATTTAATACAAATTTCAAACAAAAAACTCTAATATGTAGATTAATGTAACATTTGTAGCGAATTTTCTTTAAAATTGTCTATTTCGCTTAGACTCCTTAATGTTTAATATTTTTATTTTTATAAATTCAAAACTAAGTGCTTAAGTGAAATTTTTCTCTCAAAACATGTATCAATTTAAAATAAAATATACAACTTCCTCATAAAGTTTAACATTAAACATGAAATATTAAATTCCATTTGCATATTAATGGATTAATTAAAATTTGATTTACTTATCCAATAAAATCGATGTTGAATTTTCATAATTTCCAAGAGAATGTAATCAAATTGACAAAAGATGAACGAAATAATATTGAAAAAATTATTAATAAACAGTTTTTTTTAAAAAAAAATAGTAATATAGAAAGTAATAAGAATTAACAAAATGTCAGTTAAATAGTGGTTTAATTAATTATTAATAAGATTAATTTTTTTAGATTACAATAAATGCTAATTATTAAATCGCAATTTTAATTTAATAAAACCAGAAAATTAATTACGTTGACAAATAATTAATTGTATTCTGCTGTATATATTTATGTTAACATTCCTACAATGACTTACCAGGAGTTTTGGTATGGTAATCATTTGCAATCCCAGAAGCCTTTGAACTCACCATTCCCAGGCATTTTAATGTGCTCTGGACGTAGGTGCTTTTGCTCTAGGCAATTGAAACTAAGCCTATGTTCTTAGCAAATTGTACTTCTCTGTAGTTTACTAAACCCAGCCAATTAGGGCCTTAGACGATAACAGTAGCCCCAAGCAAGACACTTGTTTCAACAATTTAACGACTTCTATACTGTTTACCGAGCATATGCAAATCCCATTCCCAGCTGTCGTTTTCATGCATTTTATCCGTGAATGCAGAATACAAGTGCATTGATGCTGTCTATTCCATGTCGCTGCATTTTTTATATCATTTTACATTTCACTAAATTAATTTAGAAACCAATATATTAATTATAATAGAGAGAGACATTTGTTGTCTTTCCTTTTAATATATTTTTAAAAAAAAAACAGTTTTTGTTCTGTTAAGTGAAAAGATTTAAAAAATTATTTTTGAATAAACTGAGGAGTATCTTCAATTCTTGATTAAAATTTTATTACAATTTTTTTGTATCAAAGTATCAATGATAGAAAACCTAGTTGAAAAAGAAATAAATTATTTTAACTACATTTTATGTTCAAAATAAGGATTCATTTCTGAAGGGTACTTAAAAGTGAATGCGTTATGTTAATAACACCTCACTTTACGTATTGAAAAATTAGGTGGAGTTGAAAGTAAAAGGACAAGTGAAATTTTAACTCTCACTAGTCAAAATGTAGAAAAGAACAGTCTTCTTAAACATTTTTCTCAATATTTATATATTTCAGTTTCCATCTACAATATTTTCCAAAATTTCTTCCGTTAAACTTAAAAATTACTTTTTAAACTCTAAGAAAAATTATTAAAAATAAATTTCTCAAAATCAAAAGGAGCTTTTAAATTAGAATATCAGATACTAATTTTTTTAATATTATTAAAATATTCATAACATATCATTAAAGTATTGATCAGATATTTTATCAAAATTAATGATGTACCTAATAAGGAATAATCAATTAAATGTTCTTTTTTTTTGGTATTTTTATGCAATTATACGCCCATAATAATTATTTTAGGCAACTAGTAAAAATGTTTTTTTTTGCATTGATTTCTTTACCTTTTAGACATTGCATGTAGAATTTATATTGGCATTCAATAAAAAAAAATTAAAATCTTTTTCATAACCTAAATTATTTTTAACTTATAAGCTTATTTTTGTTATTTAATCGGAATCATTTTTAAAATTTTTATTAACCTTAAAAAAATTTAATTTTAATCATCAGAGTCGAAATACCTCCCAACATTTCTTAAATCCCAGTTTGTTCCCATTCCTGGTATTTAACATTTTGAGAACAATATTGTAGCGTAAAAACCTAAAAGAGTGTATGACATTCCCAAGCAGTCATCAGTCCAAAACACTGCTGCCAATGTATTGAACCAGAATTTAAAATTAGTCGCCTGCCTATCCAATTAGCTGAAAATGCAGTTAGGGTAATTTGGCAGCTAATTGCCGAGGTGTTTGTAAAGACAGCGGCTACCGCCTCCGGACACTGAATTAAATTTCAAGATCAATTACATATTATCTGTTTCAGAAGCGGAGATTAAGAACTTTGGAGCTAAAACATAACGCTTCATGTGATTCATCGTGAGGTTAATAAAGGGACTCTCGCTTAGTGAAATCGAATAAAGTTACTTTAAAAACTTAATTCTGATGAAAATATAACTTCATTGATTAAATTTGCATATAATTACATTGCATTTAAATAATGATGCATATCATGAACTATTGATTTAACGTTATTTCATAAATTCAAACTGCTTAGAATATAGTTTATTTGAATCTAACTGAGTAACTAACTATTATGATGCACTAGTAAACAGATTATTAATAATAAATAAATTATAATGTTAATGCTTTGTTTTCAACATCCAACAATCTATTAAAATCCATTCAAGTATAGGAACAATTTTACAGTACTATCGAATAAGTGTATACATATACAATTTGGCATAATGTTTTGGGAAACATTAAGAGTTCTAAAATATAAGTGTCTTAAAAATGGAATTCCAAATCTCTTATTTCTCAATAATTTCTCAGAAAATCTTATAATTTTTTTATATAGTGTTTGTTTCAAACTTTTTCAGACAGTTTAAAGTATAGGAAATGATGAAGTACTATGCTAAAGATATTTTGTATAATTAGATAGAAGCTGAACTTTTGTTTTTTAAATTGATACATAATCCAAGCATACTTACATGAATATTTTATGTCTTTAGTCGAATTTTTTTATTCTTATTTTTCAAAATTAATTATTAAATAATTTTTTAAAATTTAAAAAAAGACTTCTGTGCTGAATATTTAATACTATATAATAGTGTTTAAATAATGTGCTTTGCGTATTATACATTTTGTATCATCATAATTTGGAAAAAGATCATTAGGGAGCTTTGGGTCAAAGAGATGTATAGATATGTAGAAGATAGACCAAGATTAGCAAAAAAAAATAGGTGTTCATATCAAGATGCTGGTTTATTTAATTAAAATGGTTTTATCACCAAATAAAAGCAATTTGAATTATTGAAGAAAACGACGGCACGTGTTCGATAGCAAGAAGATAACTATAGCACATGTAAATAGTACTCTGCAAGATTGTATTAAATCTATATTTTATCATGTAAGATAAACTCACATATTCATCATAAATATTTTCATTACATAAAAATAACTTTTCTGTGCTGTAAACTAGAAAATAATTGTTTGATTTTTTTATCTTTTCTAGCATTCGTGACAGTGATCTTGCTCATCAGTTCTCAAAGAGTTGTTGGTAAGTGCTGTTTACAGTAAAACATTCTTACAATTATAAAGAATAAAACCATTTAAAATTTAAAGAAATCTCTAGTTGAATAAAATAAACAAAGTTTAACATTAATCAATGTTAGTAATTTATAAATTTCTAAATGATACATTAATAGCTAGAATTGTTTCACTCAGACTTCTTCAACAAAAACTGATATCCGATTCTAGTAGGCAGACAGTGGAGCCCCACGTGACGTAGTCAATGTCCCTCTAATCGCAATCATCAAATAAACAACAGCAACAGAAAAACAGCTAACCTTCAAGAGAGTAGGAAAAATTCTTCCGAGTTGCTATGGCGGTTCTCTGCAATCTAATCAGATGATGGACCAGTCAGCATAGGGATACATACACACTGCCGAAGCAGACTTAAGTTCGACGCCCCCAAGCAGCGTGCTTCTGACAGCAATGTGGCTATTGTTCCTCATTAGTTGATGCCACCGAAGAAGAGCAAAATAAAGTACAAATATTTTCTTTGTTGTCCGCTATGTTCGAAGCTTTCTAGTGTTGTACGGTTACCTTGGTAACGAGACTATTTTGATGCATTTGATGTTCGATTTTTTCCCCCTTCATAAGCTATGGAATCTTTCGAAATGTCGGATTTTTTTTCTCGTTGATTTCCGATTAGAGAGTAAAGGTTCTTTTTAAAGAACCTAACTTAATTACTTCAAGATGAACAACATTAATATATGTTCGATTGAGAAGGAAGGAATTTTCCTTGATATGGGAAAACTGTTTACCAAGGATGAGTTCAGACTTTTTTTACTATTTATATTGACTTTTTCAGTATTTGTCCGAGTAGAATATCTAATTTTCTTTATTCAATTCATAGTTCAAATTGCTATTTTATTGCTTATAAATATTGAATTATGATCTTCATTTGTGCCCTTTGAATTTGCTTCAACATTGATTGCAATGATCTAGCAAATGCGTCTGTATTTTAAAATGAAAGGTAACATTGAATGAAGTAATCAAAAATTTGGAAATTTCAGAAAATGAATTTTTGATTACTTCATTCACATTGAATGAAGTAATCAAAAATTCATTTTCCAAAATTGAAAAATTGGATTTTTTTTTTCCTATTCTAAAATGAAATGCAGAAAAAAAATCTTTAATCTCTCATATACTAAATACTTATGCATGTGTATTAGATTAGAAATAGAAAGACAAAAAGAACTTACACAATGTTTTTGTACGTTATACATGTATACTATTTGGCCCTCTAAAAATAAGTTTTTTTAGCAATTTAATCAAAATAATTTTTTTTTATATTTTGAAAATTTAGTCAATGCAGATTTTGAAGAAAAGTTACGCTGTTATGAACTTTAAAAAATCTTCAGCACTTTTTATTTTATGTAAGAAGAACAAAGTACTTGCTAAAAAATAATTTTTCTAAGAAAACAATTCATATTCGTATTGGGAAAATATTTAACATGAAAAAATTCATTCAATCATTATATCAGTAGAGTTTCATCAATGGAAATTAAAACTGTTCATCATAATGAAATAGTGCTTTCACTATAAGCTTATTTACTTTCATCTCTTAAGTAAAGAAAATAACCCATGAGACTGTAGTTCTATTTCACAAGAAGACAACTGCATTTTGGGAGATTTTATGTATTCAATTAATACAAATTACACCTATTATGAAAAAAAACTGCCGAATATCATACAATATATATAAGTTAAATTTCAATAATTAACACAGATATATTCTAATATATAATAAAATTCTGAAGTCCTCTAGTATTTTGTTTCATAAATTTTAAGATGTAGGCCCAATTTTGAGCAAGACTTGTGAAGCACTATGAAGATAATTGAAGACCAAGAAGTCTTCAAATATAATTTTCTATTTCATATCGATATTTTACATATTTAACGCAGTACTTTTAATAATCCCAGTAATACCGTACCAATAAAAATAATTCATTATTTTCAGATATAGTTGAGCATAATAAAGATAATGTATAAATATATAAGGGAAAATGAAAAAAAATAATCAATATATAAATTTAAAAAAGCAAGGGAAAATGTCTTATATTTTATCAGTGCTTCCTTTAAGGTGAAAGAAACATCTTATCTGTTTGTTAAAATGATAATATTAATTTTGTTTGAACTACACTTTCTTCTAAATAAAGCGCAAATTTTTAAATATCTGGAATTCGATAGCAAAAGGAAAAGTTGTGTTTCATCATTGATGTTAAAAAAGCAGCCATAACAAACAGATGAAATTTTCGAAAAACTATTTCTGAAATTGAAAAACACCTATTTATTTTTTTAAATGATACATTTTAGGAGTATTGTCATAATTCTTTGCAAAAAAAAATTTCTCAATGCAGGAAAAAAATATCAATGCAAATTTGTTATATTTACACAATTTACTTATTATTCAATACAATTCCCTGTGAGTTGGAACACTCATTTAGGAATGACTTAAAAAAAGTCATGAAATACTAATTTCTGAGGAATAATAATTCCACATTTTAAAATCGAAATTGGGCATTATTTTTTTTTATCAAATAGTCTTTTCTGGAGTGGGAAATAAAGGAAGTTATGTTTGTATTGAAAGGCACAAAATTTCAATTGTAATGTAGTATAAAAATGCGTGAATGGAAATATTCGTAAAATATTTTTATACTTACTGTCATTATTTTAAGTTTCTATACTGAACTGAAATAGCTGTAAAATATGATAATCTTATTTCTGAAAATACTCTGCGTTTCTACGTTTATTAAAGTATACTAAAAACAAAAAAAAATTGAGAAATATTACAATAAAATGAAATTGTTGGTAAAAGAAAAAATTTAAAATTTATTGAAATAGAAAAATTACTTATAATTATCAAAAATAATGCTTAATATTTGCATTGTTTTCTGTTGCGTTGTGTTATTGCTTATCCCTCCTGGTTAGCAGCAATATCAAACTAGGTCCATAAGCTCCGAGCCTTCGAATAATGGAACACAACCTCAGGGCTCGAGGATAAGTGGCATTTATTTAAACCGATATAGGCCGAACTGTAAGCAGAAGCACCTTGAATAGCATTGCATTTTGGACACAAGGGACAAATTTTGTGGCCCATCACATGACGTTGTACACGAGTGTGTCCACTTCGAAATCTTGCGAGAATTGTCTAATCATGCCTGTTGCCAACCTCAATCGGAACAGCACCAGGGCGATTATCTTGCATAACCATTCATGCACGGGCATTGTTTTCCAAAATATTAAAGAATAAAAAATAGATTGGTTTTATTTCAATAAATGTAAACATTAATGAGAATTCATTTTAAAAAATAATTTAAAACTAATTATAAAAAATTTACCTTTTTATAAGATTTATTCCTGCAACTTAAATGAAAGTATTTAGTTACTTATTAATTACAAATAAATTTTTGTACATAAAATTCTATATATAATTAAATTATAATATAAATAACTGCTTTATCATATAATTTTATACTTTTAAAACCTGAAATAGAATAGAATAAAAATGACACCGAAAAAATTATAAAATAAGATTAAATTAATGAGCAAAAACAGATTAATGAAATTTGAATTATAACATTTGTACTATGTTTATGTTAATTGCAACGAAAGAGTTTTCTTCTTTACCAAACAGTAGTGATAAAATATAGAGAAAAGTATTTATAAATCTTGAGTTTGTTTGCCTTATATTACTTTAAGAAATTTAAAATATATATGAAACATTTCAATTTAAAGCGTCAGAGAAAATTTAAATAGCAATCGAATTATTGTTAATAAATAATATAAAAGAGAATGTAATATATTGTTATAAATTCCTAAATTATATATATATATATATATATATATATATTTATCTTTATTATTTGTATTTGTCGTAAAATATTTGACAGATCTGAATTTGACTCAGATTTTGGGCAAAAATTGCTCAATTTATAGGCGTATTCTAGGCTAAAAATGGCATTTCTAATGATTCGGTGACTCAGCAACGTTTCAGCAATATTCTTGGAGACTTGGCGAAAAATAGTATTTATGGAAAAATCCATCATTATAGCTCTTGGACCAATTTTAAACAGGATAGCCTAGAGCCTTCTAGAAACCTTGGTAAAACTCTTAGATTTTCTCACCAAGTCAGATATAAATACCACCACTCGACATAGAAGAAGTTAATTAGTGAAGACAATAGTAGAGATATAAGAAAAGCGGGCAGTACATCATTTGAAAAATCTTCTATTTTGTTATAGTTAAAATAAATTTATGAAGATATAATGCTAGTTTAGGCCTTAGCCTGATATCCATTATAAAAAGAGGTCAATGGTCACACAGGCTAGTATACTTCAAACAGTTGGACCAAAATTTTAGTGAAGACTACCAGTCTTGAATGCTAATTTAGTGCTTAGAAGCTGTTGTCTATTTGAGGTATTAGATATTTCTGTGCTTAAAAGCTGTTTTCTGCTGTATTAGCTGTATTGGATCTGTGTAAATGAGATTTCTACAGCTGGAATTTCTTATACCTTGATGAAATTGCTACAAATAAAAATCGTGAATTTTAAAAGATTGTTTTATCGACTTTCGATAAACGTGAACTTCGATTCAATATAAATTATTTTCAAAGATAATGTGTTTTGTAAAAATGTATACATACATTTTAGTAATTTTTATATTTAATTTAAAATAGATTACCAAATTTATTTTAATTGTCTTTTTGTCCAAATAATTAAATAATAATTTTATTGTATTAATATTGATTCAGTGTTTAATTTTTAATCATAAACTTCTCGACTAACGAATTTATTTTTTAATGCACGAGTACCTTTAAATTTTTCAGAGTTTTTTAATGTGAAACTCTTTTTATTCAAATATTATGGCTAGAAATATTATTAATTTCAAAACTACTTAACATACTTAAGTATTTATTATATTTAATGCTTTATGAAGCATGCACACATATCAAACCAAAGATATATTGCATCGAAATGATGGCGCTCTAATTCTCGAATAAAAATTCTGTGTTTATACTCGTTGCTAGTTAATAAATTAAAGATAAACTTAGTTTAACTACTGAATAAGAGATTTCAATAATTATTCAATTTTTAGGAAGAATTTAAATTAATTTTAATTCTTCTTAAGTATTAAATATATTGATAAGCCACTGATTGATGAATTTTGTTGTAATTTGCGCACTACAATTGCAAAATTGGTCAATTATGGAAAAGATTTTAACTTCAAACAAGAACTAATCTATTTAACTTTAGTAATTTCCCTCCCAAAAAACTTCTAATACTGCTCATCAACTTTTTAAGTAATCCTGTTGCATATGATGCCTCTCGTGGATTTTTATGAAAAACTTACATCAATAAAATTAGCTCCAAATCTAGCTAACGAGTCAATTTCAGGGTGGGGCACTCAATTTTTCCCTCCTTTCAAAGATCAACCTCCTCCAAATCTCTCAGAGCATGTTGCGTAGGAGTATTACACTCTTGAAGAACATTATCTAGCAGCTTATCTCACCGAGAATCGCGAAAGTAAATGAGAAAAGAGGAGCCCCTAAGTTTTCTCACATAATGGAAGTGGGTAATTTTTCGTGGCATTTAAACACTATAAAACTATTATGATGTGGCCGTCGCCAAAAAAAAGAATAAGAAGCTGCATCGGCCCTAAGTGCCCATGGCAAATTGACGCTAACTCTAATGTATAAAATAAGCGCCTTGAAGAAGAGTGGAAGAGAGCGGTATCATGTTTTCTCCTTATACCAAAGAAGGCGGAGGGCTAGTAGAAAGGGGGCGGTTGAGTGATTATGTATCGACCGTCTCCTTTGGCTAACACCGGAACTGGTGATGTTTGGGGTGGGTGGATGATATTTTTTATACCTCTTCCTCTGTGGTTTTTATACTTTTTTTCTTTCCTTATAAAGACAGAAATAATAGACAGAAGCATGACAGTCCAAAATCATATTAATTCAAATACTTTAACAGGTATTGGACTTATTTGAAAAAATACATGAATCTAATTTGAGCTAAATCTGTTAAATGATTTTTTTGTCAAAATAAATCTCTGCATGAAGTTTTCCCTATCCTAATAAACATTTGTTTTTACATTTTAACATATCTTAGGTATACTGGATATGTCATACAAATATCCTGGATTTGTTATATTGACATGTTCTATATTTAGTTTGTCAAGCAATAAAGTAATATATAACTGCAAATTTTTTTTAATGTCAATTATATATTTATCAAGTCAAATTCAAATGTTTAGCTACTATATAAGGGATTCTGTAACTGTTTTTCTATTCTTTTGAATAAAATGAAATATAAGTTTTTTCTTGAAATATCCAAAAAAAAAATGCTGTGGCAATAGTTAATGCTTTCCAATGTAAAATAATTTAACTATTGAAATACCAAACATATCTCTAATTTGAATTCATTTCTCATCGCGTCATTGAATTGCCAAACATATCAAAAGAAAAATCTGCAGATTTAAAAAGAGTGTCGAATTTATATAATTTGCATAAAAAGAAAAAAGGAAATACTATTTAGACTTAAACATTCCATGTTCAATTGCAACACATGTTGTGCAACACATATAAAATTAAGCACTGTGATTTAATACAGAATGTAATCTGTATTAATCTAAATCAAGTGACTTCGTGATGATTTATATAAATACTTTATAAAGTTTTTCGATTATATAAATCTTAATATTTTAATTCTATGACTCAATTTCTTCTGACGTTCAAGCGATAATTATAGATGCGTTTAACAAATAGAAGATAATTGACATTTTATCCCATCTCATACTACATACTCAATTTAAGACAAGTAGAGAAAAGATGATCATTATGATTGACATTCCGTAACAGAAAACAGATGCGATATTGAATTTGGATTTGCCTTGCACAAGTAACTGAAGATTCTTGATTTTCTTCAAGCAAAAGAAAAGAAAATAGTTTTAGTAGCTCATTGATAAAAATTATGGCTTTTCAATACTCTCTTAATTATTAGCAATAATATGTCACCAATAAGGGATCATTATCAATCAGTAATCTAAATAGTATAACATAAAATTTCATTGCATCTGGTATGATTGAAATTTAACCCAAAGAAATGGAATGTGTAATTTGATATTGAACACGCTGCCAAAATCATATCAACAAGAAGAAAAACATCGTTATCATCAGTGCACTTCGATTCGATCGAGGTTCAGTATCCTTCGATACCTCATGTCTGTTGGTAGTCCCTTCCATGACGATGTTGTAATGTTATTAAAACCCGTAGCACATTATATAAAAATCAGTGCAACGCGCAAATTGATATATACTACAGACATCACGCTATGATATCATCGAAATATGCCGTTTTTATTTATTAAATAATTAAATGAATACATCTTCGACGGCTTGCCGATTACAAGTGATTTAGAGTAATATCATTTGCTTAAAATTATATTTAACACCTGTTTCTTCTAATCAGTTTTATCTTAGTGTTGTTAAGAGTGATTTGGTTATTATGAGCATTATGTACGAAAAACTATTGACAATCATATACCATAAATAACATGCCATGAAATCATTTATGATTAAACTTCTTTACCGGAAATAACCTATCTGACCACTTATAAGCTTAATCAACTATATTCAACTGCAACTCTTTCTAGAGAGGCATGATTTAATATAAAAAAGTATATTCGATGAGGAATAAAATGTAATTGCTGTTTAACTGGATGATCTTTAATAACCAACTTATAACCTGAATTGGAATTTTTGCTAAGTGTAAGACTAGTTCAATGAATCCAAAAAATACTTTATAATTTTGCCACTCCAAAACTTTGTAATTGCCTTCAATTTTATTTCTAGTAGTTTCTATAAGAATACATAAGTTATATTGAGGTTGTAATAGATCTTTAAAATGTCTGCTAATAATTGAATGTTTGTTTTGAACCAGTAATTTTCTTTCTCAAAAACACATTGTTTACAGTAAAATGACATGAATAATAGCATTTAATTAACTTAAAATATTTTTTGTACATAAATTATGGTATAATACACTGTAAATGGTGATTAATCTGTAATTATACCAATACATATGCATTCAATGAAATTAAAATTAGTGAATACTTATTAAAAAACATCCAGGTTAAATTATTTTTTGAAATATACCTTGCAGTCATGTTAATTAAAATTGCTTGCCTAATACACTATTTATATTTTAGATATTTCGCATATAATACTTAGTTTTACAATTAATGTTCTTTAATATATTTTCAAATCCATACATTTCAGAAGTCATTGATACTGTTATTTTTTTTAAATAAATACATCATTTTTAAAAAATTTAAAAAATTTCTTAGAATGTTGCAGAATTGCATTGAATGGCACTGAACAACTCGAACGTGTCACATTTTCAGTGCAAATCGCAGAATTGCACTGAATTAAGTGTAACTGATTAAAGCAAATTACTTAAATCTGATGAGGAAGTTTACCTGATTGATAGTTTTTGTTGTTGATATCAACAGCTGAAGCAGAGCTATTAAAATTTTCTGGTCTATTTTTTTCATTTATCCATGATTTTATTTTTGAAATCATTCTACATTTAGCACTTTTCAAAATATGCTGAATTTAATTCAAGTGAATTTCACTTATATGTTGACAAAACATTTGTAAATATAATGAACTGTAAGCCACTCACAACTTTTATAGAGAATTTTATCCTAGAAATGTGGGAAATTGTTTTCTCTGATCAAAAAGAAATCGAGATAGAAAACCCAATTTCAGAAATTTTGAGCAGTATCACTATTCAGTACTCCCTCTGTGTCAAAATATCTGTACAACATACAAACCTATCCTCGATTATAGCTTTTTCTGATATATATATATATATATATATATATATATATATATATATATATTCTCCACAAATCTTTACAAATGCTTTTAGTTTCTTTAGTTTGCTTATACTCTATTTTAATCTACAAATTTATAAATGTTAATCAATAACTTTCCTAATAAATTAGAAATTTAATAATATACATTCTATTTAAATTTGAAAGTAGCTTTTATGAAGAAAACTTATATATAATATATATATATAGATAGATAGATCGGAAAAAATACATTTAGTTTGTTTAGTTGAACAATTATCAATTTAATATCGAGTAAGGAATGTAAATCATAAAAGAATTTTGGTGTTTTATGGTAATTACATAAATTAAAAAAAATACATTGTAATTATTTCTCTTAGCTTAGAAAACATGAATTTTTAAATCTATTTAATTCATGATATTTATTTATATCTTTTAAGTAAATATAAAGATATTTAATTATTAAAGATGGCAATTATAATTATTATACTGGGATAATAAGTACTTTGCAAATTCAATGCTTAAAAATTCGGATTGTCTCCAAGATTTACTAAAAATAATATTTAATAATGATTTGGTATTCTATTTCGCATGATTATAAATAGGTAAATTATGTCACTAAACAGTTTAAAATAACAATTAAAATAATAACCTATATAGATAAATTTTTCAGAAAAGCGTCACTTAAATTACGGATTCCAACTTTACTTAACTTGTTATAAAATTTTTTCATCGAAAAACATTTGATTATACATTATTCAAAACTATTTTGATAATTTTATTCTGTAAATTAATTAGAAGAACCAATAACAAACAATATACATTTATGTACTAACATGAAAGAGATATTAAGAAAGAGTTATTTAAAATTTTAATTTTAATTCATAATGACCATAAAGGATAATGATAATGATAATGATCATAATGACCGTAAAGGAACTATTTAAAATATTTTCTTTTGTTGAATATTTCACAAAAATAATTTATGCCATTTAAGAACATAACAAATACTGACTATTTTCTAGCTTTTCCAAAAATATTTAAATAAAACATTTTGTCAAACTTTTTAATAAATTACTTATCTCTTTATGCTTGCTTTTCTTACACATTAGATGCTTTTGCCTTTTTTAAATAAAATTAGGAGCTTATTTTATAAACGGATCTATGCTTCATAAAAACATTCCAAATTTTATAGACATAAAGTATGAGGATTGATTATCAGATGAATGCAGATTTCAACTGCATAATACTTTACGCAACTTAAAGCAATAATCAAAAATAAAGGGAAATAAAATGTTTGAATACATTAAAAAAGTTTTAAATTTTTGAAATTAATGTACTTTTATGGCTTGTAAAATCATTATAGGGAATAAATGAATAAAGTATATTTTCACCAAAAATTTATTCAGCAAATATGTCCTAAATTATTAATCTCGTATTCAATATTATTCTTACAGTGGAAGCAAATAATTTTGATTAGCATTTCTCAACAATTATATATCTTTATCTCGTAATAAAGAAAGAGACTTGAGGATATCCAATACATATTAGCATGTGTAAAAGAAATACAGGCTTCAAATGCTATCACGAAAATCATCAAATCATCAGGATGTGTAAACTACTCAATTTAATTTGGATATTATATAGTTGTTTACATATCATGATGATTTGATGATATAATATATATATATATATATATATATATATATATATATATATATTAGATTATACTATATATAATCTAATATATATAGTGGATCTATATATATTATATAATATTATCTGATATATATATATATATAGTGGATCTAAATATATATATATATATATATTATATAGTGGATCTAAATTGTTTTTAAAAATTAATAGAGGTAATAGTACCCATCCAGAGAAGCAATAATTACTTAGGAACATGGGATCGCATTTCACTCAGAGAGGCAGAAAAGAAAGATTCCCACCTAACAGTGCCTGCCCAACACTTACAACAGTGTTTGGTAAAAGAATGAATAATACCATAAGTTTCACAATCATATTTATTGTTTAGTAAAAACCTCACACCAAATGCTCAAAATACCGCCCACGTATGTCGTTGACACCGACAAAGGAATGACTAGCACCCTCTCGAAGATTCCTTGGCCGTATTAATTTCGCCTCCGGTAACAATGATTCAAGCCAAGAGGTCTTCAATTGAGTCAACAGGTGTCTCTTACACTAAAGATTTCATGTGCCTCCAGAAATCCTTTTGGTTGAAGTCCGATGAGCGAGAAAGCCAATCCACAGGTCCGCTAGGTCCAATTCGTCATGTGTGATGTGTAGCATTTAAATGACCAAGATGGAAAAATGCGCTGGGACTTCATCGTGCATAAACCGCATGTCTCTCAGGATGGGGTGTGAAACAAGCTGCAATAAAGTGGGAAGCACTTGTTTAAGAATATACGGTATGGTTAAACAGTCTAAAGGTCAAACAATCTAACATGTAGGTCAAACAGTCTAACATGGTACAACGAAGGTCAAACAGTCTAACGAACGTCAAACAGTCTGAAGGTCAAACAGTCTAACATGGTACAACGGGGTACCAGGTAATCACCAAGGATACCTGCTTAGATGCTCACGGAAAATTACTGCTGGTGTCTACGAGGGGTTGTACAGTGGGCATTGTTGTCAGACCAAACGTGTTAATTGCTTTTTTAAAGCAATGTCTACACTGATTGTCTTTCCCTGGCAAACAATAAGAGTAAAATGCTGCCTTTTCTTTGTGGAAATTGGCATATGGTAAATTCGTGATAGATTCTTGAGGGGATTCTACTTTCCTCTTTTCTGCCTCTCAGAGTGGAATGCGACCCTATGTTCCAATGTGATTATTACTTTTCTGGATAAGTACAATCACCTCTGTCAATAAGTAAAAACAATTTAGAATCACCCTGTATATGTATGTATATACATATAATCTAAATTTCTTTTTCATTTAGAATATTTATTTAATATATTTAATTAAAGACATGTACATAAAATGCTTAAACTTATTATTGTTTATATATTTTATTTAAAATGCTTATACAAAATTATAAAAAAAAATATTTGTTTTTTGATAAAATAAAAAAAAGTCAGTTTTATTCCTTTTGAATTCTTAAGGAAAACACGTAGCGTCATCTTAGACTTATATTTTTATTCTAAAAAATATCATTTTCCACATCGGTATATCCTGTTTCATAGGATATAAGAAGTTGAAGTCAGAAATGATATAAGCAGTATATATACATATATAAGAATGAGAACAATTGAGGATATGGTAAACATTTGCGGAATGCATTGCTGAAAGAATGCGTGAAAAGGAAAGAAAGGAAAATTGTTTTTTTTACATTCTTAGCATTATATTCCTTGTATTTTAGATTTTATGCAATGCAAGAAAAGAATGTTACATATTATTTTTTTATCATTTTTTACACGTATTTGATATTTAATTTAAAAATAAAAAGTTCAAAAGACATATTTAAGAGATTTATTTTAATAATATTTTAATGTATATTATATGGGACACAACACACTTAAATGTGACTGAAAATTTAAAACAAGAGTTCTGAAAATTATCTCAAAATCTTCATAGAAGTTTACAATGATAAAGGTATGAATGATATTCTCAATAAAAGCGTAACTATTCATAATTAAATTATAAGTATTAAAAGTATAATAAATAATAAAATCTAATAAATAAAAACACCTAGTAAATACTAAAGCCTAATAACTTATTATTTCTTCAAATTTAATTTTTAAATAGTAAATTGTTATGACTTATATTTAACACAACAACTAAATTTAAGTCACAGTAGTTTAATTTACATAGCTTGTAGATAAAATCAAATAAAAGTGTTGTCAACAGTATTGATATAAATCTGATATTTTAATGTGTTATTCTAAAAGAAACCAAATTTAGATACTTAATATGAAGATCACAATGGTCATAGATACTGAAAGGTACATAATGCAGATGCAAACGAAAGAATAAGTGTTAAATTGAAATAAAAGGTATATATATATATATATATATATATATATTTTATATATATAAATGGTTTTTTTTTTTTATGGCGCAATCCAGATAAACAATTGCAGACATCATAATTGATAGTTTCTGCATTTTCTCTATTTCTTCTTTGCTTTAAATATCAATATTACTTTTTAGTTAAAATGTATCATTAAAAGTATCAAATAGAAATATAGTTAAAATATATATTAAAGGTATAAAATAGAAAGTCATAGTTGAAAACAATGTATATTAAATGCCTGTAAACATACAATATACACATGTATTTAAGATTAAAATGATTGTATTTATAAAATATTTCGACGCAATACAATAAAATTGTTTAGTTTCATCTATTTCATTATCTGTTGATTAATCAAACTGATTACACTATTCAGTTTGGTTAGTATGTAGAAAAGTCAACAAATATTCCCAGTTTTATTTTCAGTAATTTACTTTATTTATTAAGTACTTTCATTTATTTTTCAAAGGCAACAACTTATTATTTCTTCAAATTTAAAATGTGATATACTGAAAATTGGTTCATCACACTTATATTTAACACACCATGGTTAAGATCACTTAAAATCAAATGTTTGTGGGTGAAACGCGTGTGAATAAAATTGTCATAATATTGATTAAAATCTGACATCTGCGCTTCGTGGAGATAAAACAAAAGATAATGGAAATGATGCAAAATATATATCTAGGATTCAATGGAGTCCTTTGGGTTGACTGACGTTGCAGGTCGCAGGATTCCTCCCAAACGAGAGAATATATGAAATGTAAAAAGTATATATATATATACATATATATATATATATATATTGAAGGCAATATATATAGCTGCAGATATATATATGGCGGCTGGATTACAGGATCATATATATATATATATATATATATAGCGGCAGGGAGCTAACACTCCACTAATAATTATGCTTTGGTAAGATATTGTTACCAGTGCGTGAAAGTGCTACACCAAAACAGTTTGTCTTTTTAAATGTGTCACTGTTTGTTCAATATTTGTACACTAATTAAAGTGTGTCCATTTTAAAATATGTGTTTGCTTATAAGCCATTGACACACTCTATATATATTTTGTTTTTCTCATAATTCAACTTAATTTCTAACATAATTCAGATAGATATCAAATGAGAGTATAAAATATTTTTTGCTTTGTTACTTTAAACAAGGGAGTCAAATATGTGTTTCGTTTATGTAATAGCTAATAATATAATTCAATAACAGGAGCAAATAATAATCCTAATTTAAAATCTAATTTAAATGATTATATTTTATGGTGAGTTGTTGAAAAATAAGTCATTCACATACAAATTTATTAATTTTTATTTTTATTTACAGTTGAAAAAATAATTATTATAGATAAAATTTGATACTACAGTATGTCTAGTAATTTTTTATAATCAACGTAATATTGATTATTTTCTCAAGATAATAATTGTGTAAAATTAAAATATATACTTACTACTAATATGGTTTAATTTTCATCAATTGATTATTAGTGTGTAAATGCACTTCCTTTTATCTCTATATTGTTTTATACCTCAAAAGCATTTAGTGAAGCTCAAAGATTAAAATTTAGATAAATAATTAATGTTGTGTGTTTGAAGTATCATGAAATAAAATCCTATCAGCAGTGTGTTTAAATTATGTAAACACTGAATCCTTTCTTATTATGCTTAAAATAAATCAAAACAAACACTTGAATTTTAATAAAATGTGTAATGATTCCAAACATTTACACTTTGTAAGAAATGACCGTTGATAATCATGATGTTTCTTAAATCAATTTTATTTCTAACTTGACTGTTATATCTAATCATGGCTTTATAATAATATCTGAGTCACTCCTATTATATTTACTGAACTTATAAAACAATCAGATTTCAGTTGTAGATTTTATTGCATCATAGAAACAAAAAAGACTATGTATTTTTCTGTATATATACACATATATCTCACGTACCCGCCATTTCTTTTATATCCTCACGCTCGCGGAATTGGTGTCTCCTGGCTTAAGGCATTTCTATATATTGTTTTCTGAGTCACTCACAAAAAATATACGGGCTTCGGTTTTATTGGGAATTCGTATTTTTCTCACTACAGTCTTAAGAAAAAGTGTATCGCTACTGCAGATTCTTCCCCTTCCAGCTTGTCTCATTCTTTATTTTCAAGTGTTTTCTGATTTCGGGAGGCATTTTCCGATCTTAAAAGATAAAATACGTTTTTCGAGTTCTCGCGAAAAGAACACGTGTTAGAAATTTGAAATTCCGGTCGGCTGAGGCACGTTATATTGGAAATAGATTTGCGGGTTTTAATAAAAGTTTTTGCGGGGAACAAGATGGTCTGCTTGAAGATTGATGTGGTTAAAAATATCGAAATAAAAAAACAAATGCCACAGTAAATGAAAATTGAAAGAATTCTCATTCAGAGATGTTTTCGAAATATCATACTTTTAAAATGATTGAGGAATGTTTTTTTCCTTTATGGCATCTGATATTAACAAATAAAATTTTGTAATATTTTTAAGTCGTAAGATTTCTTTCCAATTTTATCTTCATAACAAACGAAATATCTAAATCTAATTATAATCCTGGATATATTCTTAAATGTTAAAGTTTTTATTCTTGTTTTAAAATATTTTATTGTCTTCTTCTATTATTCTTGTTTTAAGAACTTATGATATAAAATGCTTTATCAACTGATTTAGATAATCAGTCATATCATCTCCTCAAAATTATAAGCATTTTCTATTCTTTTCTACTATTATTATAAAATAAAAGGACTTTAATTACTATTAACTTGTAAATAATTAAAGTATCTATGAAAAAATACTTAGATTTAGAATTATGATTACACAATAAACTTTTTTCAGCTACCGTTAATCCTTATAAAAGTATATTTTGCTTCTATTTCAAGGCCCTAACTTCCTTTCTTCAAGAATAATCTTATCATTCCATAAAGCTTCTTAATCAGTCCTCCAGATCAAAGAGTTACACTACAAAAACGTTTCACCATGGAAACAAAGTATAATGAAATGAAATCTCACTTCTTCAAGCCATTCTATCCTTTTATTTGAAGTGCATCTTCAAATAATTCTGCTTTAATAAGTATCAAATGCTCAAAAAAGTATCAAATAATTTGAAATCGTGAATTATTTACTTTATCCCTTAGTGATAGAAACATTTCGTAAGATTTTTTCTACATCCTACAAACTCTATGTAAAAACTTTAATTATTGTGTGATTAAAATTCACTTAATTATAGCCTTTTAAATTTAAAATTCTTACAAAGGAAAAATAGATTCCATATACAATCGAGTTTAAAAAGAAAATGCTTCACACTAATTTTATAAATTTTTCATAGATATAGAAAAGACTAAAATTTTAAAGGAAAACGTTAGTAGAGTATAAAAAATAACAGGAAGTTTTTATTTACCTGCAAATTTTAATGGTTTCTTAAAGCATATGAGATGTACTAAAGTTTCAGATTAAGAAAAATACTTAATATTAGAAAATTCTGTTATTTAATACCCTAGTAGATTTACTCTCACGAAATTCTCTTTTTATTAGGGAAATAAAATTAATTCATTAATTATAATTCATAAGACTATGCCACTTTATATAAATTTGCATTTTATAATTTTTATAAAACGATTTTATTGAGTTCATTAGCGTTTACTGTTATACATCTTTTCATTTGGAAACAGCTCTTTCACCGCAAAATTGCTACTTTTTATACAAACTTATGAATATACATATACATACATATATATATATATATACATATATATACATACACACACACACACACACACACATATATATATATATATATGTATATATATAATAAACTGAAAGTAAATTTGGTTTATAACGCATCGCTCGATAAATCATCGGTGTGACACATATATGGCAACATTGTTGACTAATCCACAACATCTCCGAGTAGAGAGTACTAACTTTTAAACAGTACATGTCGAAATTTCATGGCATGCTGTCAATAGTTTAGAGGTTACGTATGTTTTAGTGGCCATAGTTTATAATTTTCAAAACACTGGATAGAAAGGAATTCCGTGTGTTGATTGAATAGTGTTTTGGGGGGAGGAAAATGCTGCTGGAGCCAAACAGTAACTTGATAGGCATTGTAGGAACTCAACACACCATTGGAACCAACTATTAATGGCTGGTATGCTGAATTTAAACGTGGGCGTAGAAACACCGATGTTGCAAACACCTTGAAGATTCCAGAAGTTAGTGTCTTCACAATTTTACAAGAAAATTTGGACATGATCGAGTTGCTTTCAAACTGGATACTGCGTTTGCTCACACAGAAGAAGAATCAACAATTTGATGATTCGAGCGGTTCAAGTGAAATAAAAAGAATATCTTGCTTTGGTATGTGACAAGTGATGAGGCATACATCGTTTTCTGCACGCTTCAATACCAAAAATAGTCAGCTGAGAGGTCAGAAACGGAGGAAAATCCACCAAAAAGGCCAAAATGTTGTTCATAAATGCCAAATTTCTGAAAATAATTCTAAAATTTTTTTTCTAAATTAGTATTCTAAAAAAATTGCTTTCCTTTGTTAGGCCAGAGACTCATTGAGCGATGTGTTCATTATAGTATAAGAAAAATTTATTTCTAAGCCTCAAGTTCACAGAGTAATGTTATTGTATTCATATTTATCTGTTCTTTGCATTACAATTTGAATATTAAATGAAGATACAAATAGTGTTCAGGTAAACTATTTAGTATATAATATATATACTATTCCAAACAAGGCTATCTTACCTTACATCCATGAGAAGTGGTAAGCTTCATTTTTAATATCATTCGTATTTTGATGTACAAAATTTTATTTATTTATTTGTTTAAATTATATATATATATATATATATATATATATATATATATATATATATATATATATATATATATATATATATATATATATAATATTTATACATAAAAATTATATATATATATATATATATTACACACATGCGGGATTCCTTTTGCTATTGTTTTGTTGTACTCTTTTGTTTCATATTTGAATAGAGTCGTTTAAATCATTCTTGACATATGAGCACCAATAAAATTTTCATATAAAATATACACAGTGTTATATATATTAATACACAGATACACATTATTTCAACACATGCACCAATATAAAATTCTCATATTTGATATATTATACACAAAGTTATTAATACTCCTCTAGAAAAATACAAAAGTTGGAAGAGAAAAATATGAATTGTAAGGCATTAATATACTCATAATTTTAACTGAAAATAAAATGTGTACGTCTTTAAATGTGTCATCATCAAAATATATACCATCAATAATACCAAAAAGTTTAATTAAGAGCCTCTGTAATACTTTCTCTAATAAAATCTTATATTTTGCAATTAGTATTCACATAAAGTAAAAATTTTAAAAATGGCTTTAAATTCTAATCATCATAGCTATTGTATTTTTCAAAAGTTTCATAACTGAAAGCATCCAAAAAATAAGAATTTTAATATTAATTATGGCGTATACTTCCCACGAAAATTCATATTTAATGTATCCTTCTCTCATTGTGGTCTATTTTCCTCCAAATTCTCCACAAAAATCATTTTACAAACTTACGATATTCAAGTGAAGAAAATACTGGCAGACCAATGAGAGAAGTCGGCCACGCGCTTTGCAGAAATGCTCTAGGGAGCAAAAGCTTCACATTCCATGTTTAACGGGGGAGAACAGCAACTGGCTGTGTTCCAATTTTAGTTAGCTCTGGAACTCAGAGATAAAAGGTTTCGTATTTGTTTTTGAGTTCATCTCTATGGGTCACAGGTATTCAATCATTATAAGCCCAAAGAAGTAAAGCAAAGAAAGACAAAAGATATGGACGGTAATTAACATTACTTTTCCTCGTTTTTGGGGTGAAGATATACCTATACATTCAGAGCACCGTTTTCAAGACTGTAAGAGTTTATTACCTGTCTGAAAAATAAAGAAAGGCAATTTAAAATATAGTCGTGCATTTTAGGAAATCTGGAAAACATTGTTTCTTTGCATTTTGATATTTGGCTAAAGCACACATAAATGATTATTATTGGTTTGTGAAAACATGTGAAAGAATTATTCACGGAGTTAAACAATTAAAAAAAATATCGAAATTGAAAAACAATATGATGATTTACTATGTTTATCAAAATGTAAGGATAGGCCTGTGTTTTTGGATATGTTTATTGGGTGTAAAAAATTATCATGGAGTTTTAAATAAGAGCAGTTCATCATTTTTGCGGATACATTTGTATACTATATACGTCGGCGTATACGTTAGTATCAAATATACATTTTTGTCCTATAGATGTATCCTATTTGCGTATACATTTGTATCCCATGCTATAAGTGTATATGAGCCATTACTTATGAAATAGTCAACTCATCGGATAAAATTATATGGCTGGAAAAACGTCATTAAGTTTTCAGCTATCTTTCAACAGTTTTCAGCTATCTAATGTTTCTTATGTAGAGTTTTTGAAATTTTCAATTACATTGGTTGTTAAATAATTATTAAACTATAAATCTATTTAAAGCAAATAAAAAAGTCCATATATTGTTATCCATATAAGAGATTAGATATGATCGTAAAATATAAGTAGGGGTTAAAAATATGATCTTAAATGTGTTTTAATCCAGTTATCTTTATTAAGATATTAACTTCATATAGTTTCCTTTATATTACGATTTTCGTTGGCATTGAGAACAATGGTGGAAACCATTCCTCTTATTTTGTACCAAACCTATTCTCTAATTTTGGACCAAATCTATTCTCTAATTTTGTACCGAACTTTTCCTCTAATTTTATACCAAATCTATTCTCTAATTTTGTACCAAACCTATTCTCTAATTTTAAACTAAATCTGTCCTTTAATTTTATACCAAACCTGTTCTTTAATTTTGTACCAAACCTGTCCTTTAATTTTGTACCAAAACTATCCTCTAATTTTGTACCAAACCTATTCTCTAATTTTGTACCAAACTTATTCTGTAATTTTATGCAAAAATTATCCTCTAATTTAGTACCAAACATGTTTTCAAATTTTATACCAAACCTACCCTTTTATTTTGTATACCAAATCTACTCTCTAATTTTTTTATCAAACATATCCTCTAATTTTGCACCAAACATATCCTCTAATTTTGTACCAAACTTATTTTCTAATTTGGGAAACATATATTTCTTTTTCAATCCTCAAATTCAGACTACAGAATTAATTGCAAAATAATTATTACTTTTTCTTTTAATACTACATGTAAATTGTTCTATGCATCAATAACTGGCTGAGAAGTGCTTTCACTGCATATATATTTGAATAAATAATGAGATTGCGGTAGCTCTTTCTTATATAGTTACACTTCTGCAAAGCGACAAAGTTATGTGCATTTATTAATTATTAAATGCATTTATTGGCATCAAAGCTGTATACATCTTGCTGTTGGCCCTGTAGGGGAAAATTAAAAATACTAATATATTTATGTACTAAATCTTTACTTTGCAATTAAGGTTTTATATCTAAGTAAAAACACTTATTGATTATGCATACTATCAGGTAAAATTTGGATCAAACTGCGTAAATTTACTTTTAAACTCTAATTTTTTTAACTAAACCCATAGAACGTATCATAATAGCTTATTAAACATTATATTAAGGTTATTTTGAAATTTTAAGCAATATTAAATTTAATATCAAAATTTTCTTTCAAAATGTTTTTTATTTAAAAAATTCTATAATTAGATTTATTTTTTGATAAAATTCTAATCAACTTTTCATAAAATTTTGAGCAGGTACTTGCAAATTTATATAATGAATATGAAACTTTATTAAAATCATAAAAATTTTGTACCTTTCAACGGTAATTCAAAATAGAATGAGTTTAATTGAATTTTCATTATTCATAAAGTTTTAAAATTAAGTATTGGAAATTCTTTTGTATCATGGGTATTTGAATTTTATAAATTAATTAAGAAAATTCCTATATTTCTTAGATCTGAGATCAGTTAAAAAAAATTTACTTAACCTTTCAATGTAAGGTAAAACTTATTTTCAAATTAAAAAATTAAATTAAAATCATATTAAGATGTAATAAAAAATTTAAAGAAAAACATATCAAAATATTAATTTACGTAATTTTCTTCATAGTACTCCAGAAAACGGATTAGGAACTATTAGAGTACATCCTCTTAGTGTCCTTTGCGACAGTTTTTCGACACCAAGCTGAATGTATGTTTAAGAAATGGGAAATTCCGTATACTTCGCTGAATTGAAGCCCTGAAAATGATGTTGCGATTTATATATATATATATATATATATATATATATATATATATATATATATATATATATATATATATATATATATATATATATATATATATATATATATATATATATATATATATATATTAAAACACGAGAAAAAAAACCAAACCTATCTACAAAAAAATCTGAAAAGCAACAAAAATTCAAATTAGCAACACCAAAAGGAAAACCGGCAACACATAGTAAAAACTTAGGACACATGATTTCGCGAGAGATCTCATGGGGGATATATCATACTTATACCACTGCTTGGTAATAATTCGGTAAACCAGTATCGTTTCTTGCTTTATTATTTTTCCTGTTTTCAATTATATCAAGTGTAATTATTTTTCATCGCATTTAGTATTGGCACATATAAGAGTTTTATTGTATGAAAATTATAAACAACAATGATTTTTCCCAAAAATACAGACTGTATTTTATATTCTTTGCACTTTTTATCATAAAATGGCACAAAGGAAAAGGAAAACTTCATAAAAAAAAAGTTATTCAATACTGAAAGTTCCTTGATTGATTTCCCACCTCTTAGTAAACAGAATAAACAGTCGAAGATTGTTGTAAGTCCTTTGAACATCAAAGCCGTCTTTGCTTTTCGGATAGACATTTCATAGTTAGAAGGACGTTGCCCTATATTTCCCTTACTTTGGAAAATTATTTAAGAAAACTCCCAAGCACCCACTCTAAACTTAAGTGCAAACAGAAAGCTAAAATGCAACATGTATTTTTTATTGTAAAACAGTAACTGAGATCAAAATAGTGATTTTCACGTGGAAAAGCGCAATCTTTACAATAGACCATGCCGTTATAGATTATTGTAAAATACTAATACCCGTAATTAAGTTTTATTGTTTATCCAAATTTACAATTTTTCTAAAATACATATGAACATCAATCTAGATAAATAGTTTATTTATGTTGTTTCTTTTAGTTAGACGTATGTAGAGCTTTCTCTACGAATTCGTAATGTAAAAAATTAAACAATAAATTGTGTATATAAAATAACTATCCTGACTTATATCATATATAAATTAAATTAAATCATGCGTAAATTTTTCCAAGTATCCATCGTGTAATGAGAAAATTTATTTGATAATAACTATTGTTAAACTTAAAAGAAAACTTTTTTTTTAATTGAAATACAAATTTTTAAATTATTTTCTAAAAATATTACGTGTTTATTTCTCAAACAAAACAGTAAATTCAGTCTGTGTTATGTATACTAATAATCCCTAAAAATATCAGCATATGTTAATTACTCTAAACAAAATGCTATAAATATTCCCGCTTGAAATTTAATAAAATTGCTTACATGAAATATATATCCAAAGTATAAAACATTAGACGTTTTTGTTGAAACATTTAAACAAAAATTCAAGCCGTGATTAAAGAAAAATACTTTCAAGTCCTCGTCCTTACGCAACATATTTCTTCATAAAAGTTAATACTTTTACTTCATAATTAACAGTATAACGAACATGATTATTTCAAGGTTAATTAATTTCCGTAAGTAGCAATTTTCTGGATCAGTCTGAATTAACAGGATCTTATTATAAATTTAAATTATCTAACACTTTTATAACAAAATGCAATATTCCAAAATTAAATTTCAGTTATAAAATTTTATTGAAATGCAATGACAGGGTAGTTAATAATGTATATAATTTATCATGATTTATTTGATGATCCCCCCCCTTTCCTTGACATTGGAACTTTATTGGGTCTTAAATTCTTTATAAAACTTCCTAAATTCAAGAAAAATACTTCTCATAAATAAACAAAAAGTAAATAATCATTAATATTTTACTTTAATATTGTTAAAATACTTATTTTATAAAAATGTGTATACATTAAAATAGTTAGAGATTAATGATATTTTACTTTTCTCCCTGCAAACGGTAGGGGTGTTTTCTTATAACCCTAATATAATATTATTTAATTTCTCTTTATAAAGAGATCTAGGCATAAATAAGCTTTTATTTCTAATATATAACTATTATACATTTAAGCAAGTGTGTTATGATATATATGTTACATTAACTCTAAAATCTATGTATAAAAGCAACACTTTTATATTTCCTTTAATGCTAAAATAGAATGTTTATTAGATGCTTACAAAAACTACTCTCATCTACTTACTAAATTTTACATAAAACATCGCGATTTTAGAATACAAGATTTCATGTACATTAATGAATTTGGAAAATCAATCAATTTTTATTTTAAAATACAGATTTATACTCATAGCTTTCTGTTTCTTTAAGAGAATGCTTTACGTTATCGTAAAAATTGAAATAAAGATGCATAAAAAAATTATTTAGATAATAAATTTTACCAAATATTTCATTGTTAAAAGATAAGATTTTATGTGCATTAAAAATTAAGGAAAATCAGTTAATTTTTATTTTAAAGCCCACACCTCCATATATATAATTTTTTGTTACTTTTATATAATATTTAATGCTGACAGAAAATTTGAAATTAAGATGCATAAGGAATACACTTTCATTTACATAATAAAACTTTAAAAAATAATATTTTTTAAAAGGTTAATGTAAAAAACGATCTTACTTCTTAAATCGCAATATTTTACAGTAAATTAAAATACTGAACTTTAATAAAATTAACATTTTAATTTTATATAACAATTTTGTAATTTAAAACTACATTCAAATAGATAATTTGCCATTACTTTGGTAAAATACTTACATTCTCGAAAACTTGGAATTAAGGAATTATTAAGTATATATTAAAAACCCACTCCCTTCCTGAGTAATGCAATATTTATAAATTCATTAAATATTTATGTTTAAAAGAAATACGAAAACGAATTTAAATCCATAAAAGTTTCCAAAACAGCAGGACGAAATCGTAAAAATATGAAAGATGTAGAAGTGAAATGAAAAGGACTAGAAAAGCAAAGAAAAACATTCTGTTCAACAGTAGACGGACGACGGAAGAATTTGACGGGTTGATGTCAGAAAGCCATCCTTGTGTGATAGGACTAGTGGCACCTTAGGATTTCCCTTCTCCCCCTTTTTCTTTCCTGAATCTTTTAAAGCAGACGAGAGAGGTTTTGTCAAGGAATTCAGAAAAAATGTATTCACCGGGTCCAGAAAGAAAGAAAAGAAGTCTGTTCAAATTTTATTTGAAATTCATGCGTAAATTTTTTTTTATTTCAGACTGATATGTTTTGAAATGCATGAATTCATGTTGTTGTACTGTGCTATTGTCCATTATTCGGCATTTTTATGCGCCTTTTATGATTTTATAAAAACATGCGCACAAATTATGATTAAAAGTGTTTAGAATTGCATTTTTTATTAATAATATGTAATGGTATTACATGTATATTTATTATTAAATCAAAATATTTGATTTGAACAAAATATTTAATTTGTCTAACAAATCAAAAGATTTGATCTGTCTAACTTATAAAGATGTAATAATCAATTACATCTAAATATATTTCCAATCACAAGAAATATTTTTCAACAAAAATGTTTTTAAGGTAAGAATCTTTAGTTTAATCTTCCCAAAAATCATAATTTTTATACAAGTCGTTATTCTCAAAGATAATAAAAGCTGTTATTCTCAGTCGTAAATAACGGCAGAATACAGAATACCAAAATGATTTTAATTGATAACTTTACAAAAGACCACTTTAAATAGAGGGAATCAATCATTTATAAGACTGCGGATAAATTAATGTGTAGTAAATAAGCAAAGTAAAAAAAATAATATTAAAAAGAAATTTTTAAATAAAAATATTAATGGAAATGTTTTACACACAATATATATGTGTCATCATGCATTGTTAAACATGAAACCAATTGTTTCTAACAAATGCTCTTAAATTTTATGTTAAGAAAGAAATAAAGAATTAATAAATTTTATTATTTATTCAATGAAAGTTTGCTTACTGGGCCATTCACATAATGGTACTTATAACATTTTCGAAATAATTTAAAGAAAATACCAATTAATTTTGAAAAGAATAAGAAATTTCCTAATTGTGAAAATAAAATCAAAAATCGGGTACACATTATTAAGTTGGAAAGTTTCACAACATAAAATGTATTCCCAGATACATTCGACAATATCTTTACCAAACTATTAATTGATCAAGCAAAAAATGCTAGATAAATTGATATATATATATAAATATATATACATTCCGAATAAATAACTAAAATGTCATTTGCTCTCAAAAATAAATCAATGATTGACTGGATAAGTACAAAAATATTTGTAAAAAGAAAAATCAATGCATCTTCAATTTTACGATCCAACATAAAATGTATATAAAGATTTCAAATAAGTAAAAAAAACCTACATGATTTTGGAACCAAAACTCATTTGCATAATCGGAACTTAAAATTTTCAAATCTTGGTAAATTAACAATATGTTAGTGCAAATCACATAAATTTTAATAAGTTTTCTTTCCGGAAAATTAAAGTTCTTTTTAAAACACTACGAAAAGTCGCAAAAAAATAATCTCTCAACATCACTCATTTTAAATTATCCTATATTTTTAGTCAAATATATATTGCATAGATTGAGAAATAAAGAAAATTGAGGTTATTGTATGAATTTTAACAATTTAATTAATTTTGAAAGCAAAAAAGGACATCTAATTTGTAAAATCGCATAATAAATTCCTCAAATTTTTAATTTCCATATGTTTTAGTGTTTAAATTGAAATATATTATTGCTCTTTCACTTTATACTGGCCTATGTTTTTCTGTGTCTCTTTTACCCAGTTTATTTTAAATATAAGAACTAAAATGCTTTGAATATCACTAATTCAAATAAACTTTTACAATTTTAGTAAATATAAATGCTTTGTATTTTTTTAATTAAGATTGTTATTGCTAGAAATTGATATTTAAACACTGTTAGTAAATAGTAAAAATAAAAATCCTTTCTTACTCTGAGAATTTCCTCTGAGTTTTAAAAGCAATAACCTTAATTTGCTTCGTAAGTAGCACAGCAATTAGTAATCCATTAATGAATGGATGCGATAAATACACAGAGGTAATTAAACTTTTTCTGAATTCCGTACTTGTATGTATCTCTAAAAACAAAACTTTGACCATCCGTTAATTTTCTACTTACTTTATTGCTATTATAAAGTAATATACTATTTACAATGCAACTTATAAAGTACTTTATTTTACTAATGAAGTCTTCGCTTACAAATAAAAAACCTTATTGTTTCGAAAATGTGTTAGTCTTAAGGTAATACTCAATGTGGGTTCTTCAACACCGAACAAACTTACTAACCAATATCGGTGAATAAATTGGTGGTTGTAGTTACCTATATTTCTACATCGATTAACAGATCCATGTCTAATTCCAATCATAATTTAGTGTAACTAAACGTAAAGTATACCTCAATTCTATCTTTAAACAGGACGCCAATCTTTTAATCTTTTGACATTGAAAGGTACTTTGTTTGTATAGGAAGCTGCTTTACTTTTTCTGGCATTTATGCCTAATTTTGTACTTCCTTTGTCATTCAAAGACGGTTATTTAACATTAGAGATGAAGGAAGAATTTTTATCCTAAGCTTGTCTTTGGCATCTCTGGGGGAGTGGATCAGTAAAATGGAATATAAAAGTAATAAGCATCTACGGAGTTGCCCCTGAAAAATTCTAAAACAATGCCATCATCATTAATTTCTTTTTTAGTTGCACAAAAAGCAACAAATTAGATTCTTGATAACAATACCATATAAATATTTGTATAAATTACTCATTCAAGTAAATGAATGGAAGCAAGTAATTCTAATCGAGCAAGGCAGGGAATTAAAATTCTTCATAAAAGATGACCACTTAAAAGGTGATACGATATGACTTAACTAGTATAAGTAGGTACCACCTGTAGGCAACTGGTACTTGAGCTAACAATCTAAGCTTACCTTGTAACTACTTGCGCTAACCTTGTGATAGAACAACATGCTTAAGAACATAAGATCCTGGGTTCGGTGCAAAAAACCATCGAGCAACGAGAGACGGGTATTGAGTTTTTGTCTTTCTGCATTCATTTCTATCAGGGTGGGTACTTGAGAATTTTCAATGTTTTTTATCCTGCAGTAAATGAATGCGGCAAACCAATTATAATAAGTCCACTATGGATTGCAACTAACGTGGTAAAGATTAAAATTCCTTAAAACATCTTAAAGCAGTCAGGCTGATCACTACATTTAGTCTAAAAAAAATTTATACCAATTCCGAAAAATAAATAAATGATTAACCTAGCATAGTAGGAAAATAAATATTCAACGTCTTTGAATTACAGATAATTTAAAATAACCGGTTAAATGTTTCAATATTTTATTTATCCTTTGATTATTCTTCGTCCATAATCCTTTTTTTTTTTAATTTTAGCTTTGTCTTCACAGTAAAAAACATCCTATAAAAAACTGTGTTTTTAAATCAATACACACTTCTTATTCCTTTCTGGGTATTGAGTTTCCAAGATTTTTTCTGTCAATGATTGAGCTTCAGCTTTCTTCCTATTTTTTATTTTGAACTAATTAGACTTAATTCGCTTTATTGTGTGATCGTTTATTTAAAAAAAAGGGTTTTGTGAGAGTGTAATTAGTAATTTGCCATCGTCAATATCAGCAACAAAATAACAATTTGTAGCCGATTATTATTGTTTTTATCCTGATTGTGGTTTTTATTTTGGCTGATTTCTTTAAAAAATAAATAAAAAGAATCCTTAAATAGTGTTTTTACTTCATAGTTCAATCCCTTTGTTTGTTTCTAAATAGTGATTCAATAGATGTTTTGATTGTATATTATCAATATTAGTTTATTTAGTTCTCTTTAAAGTATACAAAAAATAAAAGCTAAGTAAAGGAACTTATTGATTCTTACACTTTTAATCTAAATTTATTTCAATATCTAAGAATGAGCCAAGGTTTCAAAACATTTTGTGAAAAACTTAAAAGATGCTTATTTATTACACGAATTATTAATTAAATGATTAAAATATTTATTTTTACTATTCTTTAATTGATAAAAATACAAGGAATTTTAAGTCATCCGAAGAAAAGAAAATATTTAAATAAAAAAATTTTAACCACTCAACAAACAAAATTTTTTTATAAATAAAAAAATAAAATAATCAATGAATTTTGTAAAATGCATTTATCTTTAAAACATTTTTCAAGTTATATAAAAATCATTGCTAAATTTTCCAGACCAAATTTTAAAAACTAAACTACAATTTGAGACAAACTTCATTTACTCATGCACATTTTAACATACATTATGATATGTTGTGCAAATATGCCTTTAACGCCATCTTAATGTATACTTTCATTTAAATAAATATTGGAAATAAAAGTAATACAGATGTTAAATATGTTATTTTATTATAAAATTGCTATTTTTGATATTACAGCAATTTAATGAAAACTTTAAAGTGCAATTTATTTAAACCATGAATTCAAAAAAAAATCCTAAAAAGATCCCACTCTTTCTCTTCTGCTTTCTTTCTCAACTTTCTGCATCCGTCAACTATTTCTCACAAAAATATGTTTTCCATTTTTAAACTTGATTTTGTCACGCTGTGTTTACACACAAAACAAAAACCGAGAAGCGAAATAAATTTATGAAAGAAGGCATCCCGAGTGACTTAAAAGAATTTCCGGTTTACCCATGATACTCAGTTTCTTAGTATTCATAATAAAACAATTTTGCACACACTTTTCCTTGCAGTTCTTTTTCTTTTTTTCGATAGAATAATTTCTATGCACCTTCTGGAGTTTCTCTGCTTTTATTATTTGCGAGGAAGGTACAAAAAAAATATCGTTACAGCAACTAAATTCCAAAAGAAAAAAAAGAGAGAAAGATAAGCTTTGTTTTCTCTCTTGTCTGAAAAACACAAAACTTCATTCCAAGACTTCTTTTTAAGAAGAAGAAGAATAAGAAACATTTTCCCTGATGGTCGCGAATGAAATTGGTATTGAAAGCGTTGCACAATAGGAGAGACTGGAATCCCTTATTTCTCGGAAATAAATGTAACAAACCTCGCAGAGAATGTCTTCCTGATAATCTTTCGACTTCTTATCGAAGACATTGGGGACGGCTACCGTTTGTTATACGCTGACCTTAATAACTGGACACGGTGCTAAAGATAAGACCCCGTAGATGTCTAAAGCTGCTAGTTAGTGTTCCTTACTCTTTATATGGATAAAGAACTTTTCGATTCTCATTTAATATATATATATATATATATATATATATATAGGTATTAGAAAAATTTTAGAAAAACTCTATGTATTACTATAATATATTGTACTATCAGAACTTACTATTAAGGATATAGAAAAAAAATTTTATTCATAACATAATATGAATTTTTTACATAAACAAAATGGCACATGAATTGTTTCGGAAGCAAAAAATTTAGCTATTATTTTTATAAAAGCAATTTCACGTTATACTGTATCACAATTAAATATATTGTTATTATTGTCATCTGCCAGCTAGGCTGGCATTATAAGGTGGGCTGCTCCACTTTTCTAACTGGACCATATTTTTGGTGTGGAGTCCGAATTCCTCAGTACACGCACGCCAGAGTTACCTACGTTTATAGGGTCTCCTACCACACGGGTTATAGGGTATAAAATTAAATATTAATTTAATTTTATCTGTTTTTATGAAACAAGCACAAATTTAATAAATAATTAAAATAATGATTAAAAAATAGTAAACAGTCAAAGTCTAAATATTTTTCGTATAAACAATATATTTTGGAAAATTTATTACATGGTCATTTAATAATAGGACATATCTATCTCACAAAACTTTAAATTTTGCATTTCCTTCCATTATTTGTAAACATTTCAATATAATATGATATGATATTAGTTAAAAAATATGTATAGCTCTCAATAAATAATTTTTAATTAAAAGAATTTAAGCAAGATAATTTTGGAAGAAGAATGCTTCATCATTGCAAATATAGATAATATTTTTATCTTTATTTAAAACTCCATTCCTTTTATATTCAAACTTCCATTCATATTCATAAATTATTCTTTATTTGAATTTTCAAATATGCATTTTCTGTTTTGCGAGATCATTTTTCTGTACATTATAAGTTAAGTATTTTTCACACTGAAAATAAATAAAATATATTGCGTGCTATTTGACAATATTAAATCATTTATAATATGCTTCTTTATTTTAAAAGAGTATTCTTTACACATACAGTTTTCTACAAATCTTTTACACAAAAATTTGTTTCATTAAAAATTTTCATTAAGATACTAATTAGATTTTTTAACTCCATTCTTCCATAAAGTCATTTTGCTTAGTATTCAACTCATATGTTGATAAAGGCCTAAGATCCTGGGCACATTACAATGTACAACATCTAATGTTACGTTTTTTTGGGTTACGAAATTTAATTCGAAATTATTCAATATAGTCTAATCAATTCATTGTAAATTTATATTATATGAAATTGTAAAAATGGAAATTGTTTCATTAAATACTTTTAGAATACCCAATAATTATCCTATATGATCCATGTATTATAATTAATACATGTAGCATCGCATGGTATACTATAAAACACGTGTGATACTAAAAATGCATACTATAAAATACAAAATGGTATACATTAATCGAAGCGCATGGTATACTATAAAAAATTTAGAAATAATTTGTAAGATAAATTAGCAGCTGTAACCCATATAGTATTCATTCGGTAAACTGTACCAATCCATAGACAATCAATGACTTTAAACTAAATTGTTTTAATAAAAAATAAAACTAAGCAAATTAACAATTTTTTAAGATAGTAGTGCTTAAATTTTATGTGCATAAGAAATGCATACTGAATGCAGAATTTGGCCTGGAACAAACCAGAAAGTAACTTTTCATTCTGTTCGCAAGTCCAACGGATTATAATAAATTATAAGCCAAAACAGTTCTCATTATTACATAGGCAAATGCGGCTATCTAAGGGTAATTGATGACTTGGAGAATGCCCAAGGAAATGAATGATGTCCCCTTCCCCTTAGAATAAATAAAAGGTCATCCTATTCTACCATTTTTGGTCAAATGTTATATTAATGAAAAATTTTACATTTATAAATTAATTAGGGAGAAATTGACGACGCAAATGAAACTTTTTCTCTCATAAACTAATGTTCACATTTCATTAAAATTAATTTAAGCAAATATCGGATTTTTTCTTTCTTTCTTAATGTAATCTCTACTATTTAGTGGGATATAAACTGTGTTACTTATGTTTATTAAATTTCTGAGTTTATTCTTGAAATTGAAAGTATATTAATTAATGAAATTGAATAGTTTTCTTTTTTATCTGTGTACTTAAATTCTTTTCTTTGACTGATGATAATTCTTTTAGAAAAGTTATAACGTAATTCATAATTATTAGTGCCAAAAAATGAAAAATATAAAAATTTCAGTGAAGTAGAGTTTTATATTGAATATAGATTCATTATCAAGCAGCAAACACATACTAAGAAATATATAAAACTGGATTTATGATGCAACAATGTTTAACAAAGATATAAAATTGATCACAATATAAAAAATATTTAGTATGATTAAATGTACATTATAAACTTTTTTATCATATTAGCTTACAGAAACTCGAAACACAAATTTTAGAACGTTGTAAAATTATTTTATGGTTACATTTTCATTTAAATATACTTAATCCTGTAATAGTAATGCTAAAGACAACTTTTCAGTTAATCACTTGAAGTTAAACACTCATTAACTTATTTGATTTCAAACAGGATCAATTTTAAAATAAAGAAAACATTATTTAACACTAAACCAATAATAATGATTCTTACCTTATTATTGCTTGATATCATTATATTATAGACTTAAAGAATTATTTTTCTGTTTATTAATTAAGTTTCAATACTTTTTAAGCAAAATGAAATCATTTAAAGCCTATAACTTTTGTAACTTTAACTTAAGATTAATAAAAGGCTTATTTTAAGTTTGCAATTTTGGGAATTATAAAAAGTTTTATTATCGCCATCACTGTCACATTTGTATAAAATGTTTACCTTTTATATATCTTCTGTTTTCATAAACTCTATTGTATGAGGCAATATAATTAATATGTAAATAATATTTCATTAAGAAATATTAATAAATATTGTGCAATATTGGAAAGGAAATATACATGATCTGATAGTAAGATTTCCTAATAACTTCATCGAGGTTTTTATTGAATATTAATAAAAATTAGCTTTTCATTTGCAATATGTAATTGAATATGATAAAACAAATTTATTGTTTAAATTAGATTGATATTTTAAAATGTTTGATTGATTATTTTTTACTCAAGGTACACATAAAAATAATAAAAATAATAATATGAAACTTCAAGCAACAAATTCAATTTAATTATTTTCTCTTTCTTTCTATATTTTATATTAACACCACTTTTTATAAAATAAAAAGAATTTTTTATGTAAATTTAAATTATAAAAGCTTTTTATCTCAGAATCTGGATTATATAAAATTATATTCACATTATAATTGTAACATTTTAACAATTTCTAAAATTTTTAATTTTCATTTAATATATTAATAATTAGGGTATAATTTCGGTAGATGAATTCATGTCTCCAACTAAATAATTAAAAATATTTAAAACTCTTATCATGATATGTAAATATTACTTTTTCCATTAATTGGTTTTAATGGAATAAAATCTTAAAACACGCATTCAGTTTTTTATTAAATATCTATGACCAATTAATATAAAAATTCCTGTAATGAAAATATCAAGAAACCGAAAAGCAAAAGCTTGTGTTTAAAGCTATAAATTTTTAAATAGTAATATTAAAATAAGCAGAATTTTCATTCAAAGAAATTTTGAAGGAAAATTTAATAATAAACTTGAAGAACTAATAACAACTTTTATTTATATAAGGAGTATAATAGTCCAGAAAAAAATTTCAGTTAAAATAATTTAAAACGCACATGAGCTGTAAGAATATTATCTCAATCGTACAATTTCTATTCTTTAATATCAAATTATTTTGCTTTAATCATTCCAAAATAATTGTGTTTAGTTTTCGATTTTATACTATTCTTAAATGTTATAATAAGTTTCAGAAATGATTACCTAAATATAAGTCAAGGCGTGCTTCTTTAAAATATTATGTTTAATAATCTGAAATTTGAACATTAAAATTGTGTTCAAATATGGCACTGGCTTGGATTTTAAAAATGAATTCTTGGCAACAGGGCTATCTTTCTCCACATAGAAATCATTTTGTTTTCACATCTAATTACCGGAGCAATTTAGGAAGCTCTTTATTTTACATTAATAATTAGAATCTTCCCATCCAGAAATGAAGCAAGTTTTAAAAAGTTGCGCATAAATCATTGACCCTGGTAAGCGCTACTGTGTGTTATGTCCACGCCGCAAATATGGCATATTTTTATACATTTGAAACTGATGTGCTTTTGCTATACTTTTGACAGTCATGCGGCCTTCAAGAAAAATTTTGATTTATATCTCTTTTAAACTGAGTTTTATTGATTATGTTTGAATATATTTTGTTTGAGAAATTAAAAGTTAAAGTAATGATTTTTCAAATTTAAGAATGAAGATTTTTAAGCATTAATAAATGGTATAACAGTTATAAAAATGATAAAATTCATTTAATATGCTTAGTAGACACGATATCTTAAAAATATGAGGATTCCCTTTTGAAAAATAACAAATTATTGTCAATAATGTGAAACAATATATAAGATTAGTTCAAATTCTTTTAATTCAATTTTAACGTTATAACAATTTAACGGAAATGAAATAAAAAAATTTAAGAATTATTTTAAAAAAATTAAAATTGTTTAATATGATTATGATATTTCTAAATAAAAAATATTTATAGTAAAGGCTTGTATTTATACGTTTAACAACAAGTAAAAGCGGTAATATTTACCAATTAATTTCAATTTTTTAGAATATTTTAGTTTATTATAGTTATTTTTAAGCATCAAAACAGTTTAGTTATATTTTAGCATTTTATTTTTTAAAAAATGTACTCTTAAAAGGACATTATAAATTTCATGTCCTAATAGTATTTTATCCTTTTTTTTTTCTTTTTTTTTTCAAAATACAAAAAATGAAATTACTGGAAATTGACATCATTATTCTAAAAATTAGCTATTCATTTTCTTCAAGATGGATCAAATAAATAATTCTGATATCTAATTTCATAAAAATAGCATGAATTTCAAAAACAAGCGTTTCGCAAATTGTATACAGAGAAGCATTTCAATATTTATTGCATTTTTCTTTGAGATCATTCAACTTATATTATTTCATTTACGATTGAATATTTAAATTTTGTTGAAGAGGAACTACTGTCTTCTGCTGTATAAGAGTTTATAATTCATCGTGGTACAGAATTGATGATAGAAAAATGTTTTATAAATTAAAAACATTATGAATTTAAATTTCATAATTTTATTTGTATGTAAGCTAATGTAAATATTTTTAATTATTCGTATGATAATATGACTTATCAATTAAAACAAAAATTATCGTGCAGTTCTAAATCACTGTATGACAAAAGAAATTCATGAAATAAATATAATATAAAATTGTTTAAATAGATTTAATGCATATTCAATGGAATATTTAAAATATTTCTTCCTAAATTATAAGCATTTTTTCTCAAAAATATTTTTATTGAATACATGTATAAATTTACTAATAAATTAAATAACTCTTTAATAATATTTTATACATGAAAGTAATTTTGTTATATTACATAAAATAATATATTAAAGTTTTCATATGTATTGGAGTAGAATGTCTAATTTTGGACCTTGCGCCATAAAACACAACCAACCAACAATCTTATATGTATTATAAATTTAAGACTACACTTAACACACTTCTATTTTTATTTTTGCTTAGTCCAATACATTAAATTTAATATTCAATTAATACCCGAAGTAGATATTATGATAAACTTTCATTTGTAAAAGCAATTACTTCATTTAAAAATTTCCAGTGCCTAAGGGTCTTGTTTTGGAGAAAAACTGAAAAGCCATTCAAAATTAATGCTTGAATAAGAAATGAATTCTAGCTTCACAATATTTTAGAGGAAAAACCCAATTTGTTTCGTTTACGAAAATTTATAAACTTTAAAGAAATGCTAAATTCACTGAAAATATTTTTTTTTATATAAGAATTGACTTAGTAAAATAATTAGATAACGAAATTAAAATCGACATTTTTAACATTTTGCTACAAAAATCAGTCATAAATTACGTACATTCATTTGTTCGACATAACTTTATTTGTCTTTAATTTTTTGAGTAATACATTAGATAATGTTTTTAGAGTTTCTTTATAGCAATAGTATCTGATAGCGAATCTGATTTTCATAAAATGATGTGATTGTACTTAGCTAAAAATGCGCAAACATTTTCTAAAATTTAACTAAAACCACAAAGAATTTATTAATATATTATGCATATATTCAATGAAACCTCAGTCAGATAACTATCTTTTTTATATTTATAAATTATTGCGATACAGATAAATTGTATTTCTATATAAATACCATATAATGTAAGAATAATATTATAAAATAAACTATAAAAATATTTAAAAAAAAGTTTAACTTTGCTCTAAATATTTGTTTTAAAAATGCCCTTGGAATTTTCAGCGGGAATCAGAAAAATATCCGAAAAAAAACTTATTCAATTTTCGTTTTAAAGATGATTTTTATACACTGTCTATGTTAATTTTTTTCTCACTTAAATATTTTTAATGATATCGCTTAGTTTATTAATTTATATATTCGTAAATAATAAAAATCTCTATCCAAATCGGTATATTTTACAAAAATATTTTGTAATTTATGAAGCAATAGCACTTAATGAGTAATTTCTAACAATGTAACAAATTTAAAAACAATCGATTATAGTGATAAAATAACTAAAATACAATAAATAAATATTCCACTTAAATAAAACAAAAATATGTTAACTATTTTTTTAAAAAAAGAAAATCCATATTGAAAAATCTTCCACTTATTTCTATTTACAAATATTTTCAGCAATCCTATTAAGGATAATGAAATAACTAATCTTATTATATACTAAAATACGGTATATTTTCAAGGAAATATTTAACTCTATTATTTTATAGAAAGCTAAAACACAGAAATCAAATCACTCTCTTCCATAAAAATCAGCCGAACTTTTACTTCATTACTTCTGATTATTATCACAAATTTCCCTGGAAAAACATTTTCTCTTAAATAGCCTCAAACCCCCTGCCGTTATTGAAAAGTAACTAAAAACAAATTCATCTGTCGTCCTTATGAAAGGAGGTCATTAAAAACTGCCTCCAGATTGAGCTGCTCAAAATAATGAATGCTGGATCAGAGTCGCGTGTTGGGGGAGGCTAAATTAAATACCGGATTTCTCGAGATAGGAGCTCAAAAGTAGCTAAAGGGCCATTAATGCCGCAGGACGAAAGCTGATACACCCCTGCCTGCTACACGCCTTCATGCACTGAAACATCCTTTCCTCCAATGAAAAATAAAAGGACTGCGTAGTGTGTTTACGAAACGTTCAGAAAAGAGAGAATTTTTTCCTGGAATATCATATTTAAATTCAGTTTTTGCTTTTAAAATTTTTTACAAACATGCGAAAATTATGACTCATACTTTCCATATCTAATTCTATTTTAATCTCCATATTCTAGAAGTGTTTCACCAGATCGTGTGTTTTAAAAAATGTACATTTCAGGTATAGATTACTAGAATACCAACAACTGTAATAAAAACAACAGTAATTTCTAATCGTAAATCAATATTCATTGAAATGACTTAATCTTAGAGATGTTGCATTCGTACTAGCAAAAGTGTTATAATACTTTCAATGACTATATATTGTTATTAACAAACTCTTCGCATGAATATATAATAATAATAATGCACTTAAATTTAAAATAGTTTAGAAAACAATAAAAATAAGTTTGTTAGATAATTATCATTTACATTTTTTAACAAATGATCCATAAAAGTACAAAATTTAGGGCTGGGAGAACAAAATTTAAAGATAATTTTTGTGTGCAATCATATATATCTCATGTTCTTCTATCAATCAAACAATGTTATATCGATATGAAATCAACCTTGTTGTAAGAATTCCCTAATTTTTATTAGTGATTATCCTCATAAAGATAAATTAATGAGTTACTTACAAAACAAGAACTAATTTTTGAAATCTTAAAAATAGAATTTCTTCTAAAGAATCTTATTCCTTTTCCTTATGCTTTATATTCTGTTTTATAAACGCTCTATTTGTAATAAATATTAAATGAAATTTCAGTATTTAACTGCATTAAGAAAACTCCTGACAACTTCTTACATCCTCAAAGTATAATTTACGATTTCATGTTCAAATAAATTTTTCTCTGGCATTCTAACTCAATTTATTTCCGAACAATAAAAGAAAACATTTTATTAATTAACCTGTCTTAACACTCCATTCTTGAAATATGATAATTATTTTGATTACACATATCACAAAAATTATTGATATTTTGCATGATCAATTTACTATTTAATTTTATCATAAAAAAGATCAAACATGAATTATATTTTTAATATTTATGATCAAAATTAATTGCGCTAGTGTATTTTAGGTTAACTGTAAGCAATTACTAATTATGGATTAGACAAATGATATTCTGTAAAATCATCACAAGTTAAAAAGTCTGATAAACATTTTTGAGCTATTTATTAATTATAGGATTTAAAACAAACCACAGTCATACGCAATTTCTATTATTATGATGCTGTCAAATAATTTATTCCAGGATCACAATATGGTTGCACAGCTTAAGCTATTTGAATCATGTGGTTGTTTTTTATGATTAATAACACCCCCAAAATATCACAAGCTATTATTAGAATTCAAACTTTTAAGTTACGTTTTAGAGATTATTTGTAATATTCGATTAAATTGTCATCAGTCAAAGAGAGAGACGTCTTTAGATAATGTACAATTAATACGAGGTTACACTGAAATTTTTGAGATACGCGCAGGCGAGAATTTACAAAATAAAAATAACGGTTTAATTTCAAAATGCAAAATATTTTATCACAGAAGACGATTTCTTACTGACTTACTTCAACTGTCTTAGAGTAGAATAAATATTATTCAAAAGAGAAAAAATGGAGCTGACGCGAGAACATTTTCGCGATATGATTTTCTATGAATTTCAAGCAGGATTAAATCAAGAAAATGCATTTAACGATTGCAATTAGCATTTGGTGATGAATCTCCAGCTCGTGCTACTGTATTCAGATGGTTTAGAGAATGTATAAGAGGTCGCAATTTTCTTCAGGATGAAGAACACACAGGAAGGCCTCCGTCGGCAGTAATCCCTTATAATGTGTCTGCCGTACGGAAAATGTTAATGGATGATAATAGCTGCACCTATCAAATGATACAGAAGGAACTTAACATTGGATCCGCAGCCATACACAAAATCATTCATGAAGAATTACATATGAAAAAGCTAGTTTGCCGTTGGGATCCTCATAATCTAACTGAGCACCAAAAAGAGGAGCGTGCCAGAATCAGTAAAGAAACTCTTAAATTGCTAAATGATGGTTGCCTAAATATCATTTCTAAAATTGTAACAGGTGATTAAACGTACATACCGGTTTTTGACGTTCCAACGCGTCAACAAAGCAAAGTATGGGTCTTTGAAGATGATCCCACGCCGACAATGGTAAAAAAACAACGCGCACTGAAAAAAGTGATGTATACCGTTTTCTTCGGAAGTACGGGATTGGTCAAAGCCATCAAGTTGGAAGGACATAAGACAGTAACAGCAAACTAGTCCACTGAATGTCTTCCAGGAATTCTACAAGAACTGAATGTTAGGGGACTAATGCTTCACAATGACAATGCATCTTCACAATCAGCCGGATTAACAGTTGAGTTCTATCTGTGAGTTGAAAACAAATTAAAGTGATCGAACATACGCGTATTCACCTGATCTAGCTATGTGCGATTTTGGTTATCCTTTAATCTAAAAAAGACTCGTTTTCATTCAGAAGAAAAGATTGATGTGATGAAGAAAAGATAAATGCATTTTTTTTCATCTATTCCAAGAAATGAATGGCTTGAGGCATTTAATCTGTGGAAAATTCATCAATAAAAGTGTATTGATGCTGGAGGAGACTACTTTGAACACACCTAAAATTTTTTATGTATAACTTTAAAAACCTAGTTTTATCTTAAAAATTTCAGAGTGACCCTGGTACACGAGCACATTGGCTACAGAATATTTCTTTGAATAAACTTCGTGTTTAAAGCACTCTGCGTCTCTGACTTATGAACATTTTTCTAAAACATTCTTTAAATAATACAAATATATATTTATAAAGTCCATCAGCGAGAGTAATTATGCTTACATGTCTCTAGTTATGATGCTAAGGAAGAAATATAGGTCATAATGATTTCATATACTACAAACTATTATATGCAATATTATATATATATATATAAGTAAGCCTCAATATTATTCAGAAGTCTTCAAAATTCTCAAACAAGAGAAATAAAATATTCCACATGCATCTAATTTCAAATAAAATTCCATGATTTCATTTAATAAGTTACGTCTGAGAATTTCAAAGAAATTTACAAAAATATTTCATATAATTCAAAAAACAAACTTCAATATATATATATATATATATATATATATATATATATATATATATATATATATATATATATATATATATATATATATATATATATATATATATATATATATATATATATATATATATATATATATATAATATTTTCCTTTTTTATCCTGTGACTTTTTATCCTATATTGCGACAGTGTTATTAATAATATTCTTTATATTTAGTTATTCTTAAATAACTTAACGATATCATTTTGCATAAAAGTAAAATGCAAATGCAAAACTGTTTTGATGTAAAGGCTAGCTTTATTTCTTTAGTACAAATTATGATAAACATAAATATTTTTGTAACAAGCTCTCATTTTTCTTAAAATATTTAACAAAAGTGACAAGAATCAAATTCAGCTATGTTCATTATTTACTCAAGTTACTTCTTTTAAGCTTTTATAGTTAGTATTTTATGAAAAAGTTTAAGTGTATACATATTTCATTTTGTCAATAATATTTTATTATATAATGAGATATATAGAACTGTAGAATCAAATATTTATAACTTACATTTTATTGTACTGAATTAATCTTAAGAAATGTGTTGCTTTCCGAAATCTTACATATATATCGCATTGAATTCAAATTGGAGAATTTAAATCGATTAGAATTAAGAATGATATTGAATGCAATAATCGAAGGATTTGAAGCTTTAGGGTAACATAAAAGAAAGATTAAAACTAGATTTGTATTAATTGTTTTGTGAATAAACGTTTTCTTGTATTAAGTTTCTCATAATTTTGAAGAGGATGTTCCCTTATGTCACTGTCACATCAGAATATTATATATATATATATATATATATATATATATATATATATATATATATATATATATATATATATATATATATATATATATTTAATTATTCCATGATCATAAGTTATAACGAATATTTTTTCCTGCATAGCATTCAGCGTGAAAATGTTGTTTGATTAGTCAAAAAAATGTTCAAATTAGATCAATATTTTCACTAATTGAGCACTAGCTTCACCTAAATACAAAGACACATTAGGTAATTCGTTATATACATAAATATATGTACATTCTCGTTAATATAGTCTACAGTAAATAACTTTTGGTGTTGGTATTCAAATTGCACGAAATTGTTGTCAAAACTACTGCTCTGATAATATATTTATTGTATCTGATTCTGTAGTATTAAGATAAATGTCTTTTAGGAATTAACATGCGAGATAATTTCATGAAAACATATAAATGTATATGAAATAACTGTTTGAATAAATTTATTGCAAGTAAAATTTCTATTTTCCTTAGTCATAGTAAAATCCGAAGTTTGAATTTAAAATTTGCTTCGGATAAAATTTTTTAAATTTCTTTTTACTTAGTAGTTTATATATGATTAAAGATATAACCCATTTTAACTGTCATCATTTTTTTCTATCTACATTTATTTTATCATATATTTTTTATTAAGATACTGCATGAATGTTTTCTGATTACGAGTTTTCAAATTACTTATATATACATGTAAATGACAATGGATTATTTTGCAACAGTTTTCTTCCAACTACCAAAAAATAGATCATTAAGAAATAAAACCAATAGTTTTCAAGATTATAAAGAAAACTAAAATACATATATAAGCTAAACAGATAAACATATGAGACACCCCAAAACATTGATTTATCCTAAAAAAATATTTCCTTCAAAAATTAAATTTAACTAAGCCAAATAAAAATACCATTTATATCTATTTATATTAAAATTTGAATTATTAAAGTTATTAGCTGATTATTAATTATAACTTTTTTTTAAATCGTTACCCTAATTTTAAGATAGATAATCATTTAATTTAATGCATTATTACAATTTGTATTACAACTTTTAAACAACCTGTTAATCAACTACGTCATGGACTCGATTTTTAATAGGATTTCCCATCACCTCAACATGATTTTGAAGCAGTGATGAGTAGTTATATCTATATTACCAAAATAAGCTATGCATATTAAATTAGACGAGAGCTCTTACAGTTTCTCCACTTTATCTGCCTTCCAGCAGCTCTTCAGTGTCTTCGTGACTGTTCTCCGAATTCTGAACAAACTCAAAGTCGTTACTAGGGCCTTCTTGAGCTAATTAGAGAAGCTGAGCTATGAATTTCTCACTAGCATTCCCCTCTCCCAGGATTCGAATTGTTGACATTTCTGTCCGGGAAACGGTATCGTCGAAAGCCAATCCTTCTAACTAGAAACTCAATAGTACCCAGGAAGACTCTCAGTATATATATATATTATGGGCTAAGCATAAGACTTATCGTCAATAATGATTGTTATCCAAATACCCAATGGAGTGGGTTTGTTGAAGAGTTTGAGTAACTATCGGCTAATAAGCTGAGCTGTGATTGAACATTTCTGCTCTCTGATTTACTGATCCTTGAAATTTATGGGCTTTCTGTTTGGGAAATTATCTCATTTTCGTACTTGATCATTTCGTCATTATTGAGGCATTTTGATAAAAAGTTAGTTCATTAGAAGAAAGTCAGATGTAATGTTTTCGGTAAGAATCAATTTAAGACAAAACTTCCTAAGATTTTATGCTTCCTTTTATTTTTCTTTAATATAATTAAAGTTGGGTTCTAAAATATTAAATAAATCTTTTATAACGATATCCCAATTCAGTGGTTTCTCATCTAGCATCGCTAATTTATAATTCATAAACTGGCATGTAAAATTATGCAATTTATATATTCCACTTAATTTTACAACTTTTAGTATATGCTTTTATAAACTACTAATGCTAAATTTTGATTAAACTATTTATTTCTGATTTTACTGTATATATTTTCATTCAAACTATATTTTAAGATATACCATGATTTTAGTAAAATAAATAAGGAATATTGTTAAGGAACAATCATTTGTTTCAAAGATTTCATATTAAAATGATTATTAGAAATTACAAAATATCATTAAAATAATAAGAATTTTTATTTATTGCAAAAATAATTTTGCTTTTAAATAATTTATAACTCTGGGATTAAATATATCAACTTCCAGTATATCTGAGAGTAAAATCTTGAAATATTAACTTAAATTATTTCCAGAAATAAAGTGTTTTTTTTTAGTATTATATGTTGAAGTTATCTCAACATAACTAATTTTTAAATAGTATACAATGATGAAAACATTTCTCATAGATAAAAAGATATTTTTCGTTACATTTTACTTATTGTGTTTATTATCACATTTTTGACCATTCAAACTATAACATTGCCTGACTTAGTAAAACTTGCAAAACAATGAATTTCAATATAATATATAAAGTTTAAAGATTTGGTAAATAATTATATTGCAAACTGCAAAAATTGAAATAAATTCAAATTTTTTTCTAAATTATATTTTTCCTATTTCGCATGTTGATGCAGAGATGTTATTGTGTTGCTAAAAAAGTTTATATTTAACAATTATCAAAATATATAAAACAAATATGATATTTTATTTAACCTTATGTTGCCTTACTTTTTAACCATTACAATTTATAGGTTTTATTACAATTTTAGTTCCGCAATTTTATCTTATTAAAAAATCTTCCATCAAATAAAAAGAGTTATAATTAAACTCTAACAGAAAATTTCATAAGAATTTTTTTCACTTAATTTAAAAATAAAAAAATCATTGTGAAAGAGCTTAAGTGTTACACTATTTGCACAAAATATTCCATTAAAAGAATTCATTCAAATTAGTTTCATTTAAATATCTATTCAGAAATGTATTTAAAAATTTATTTATTTCCCAGCAAAATTTCAAATATGAAATTTATATTTCGTAAGTTTTTTCCTTTAACCACTCCTTCAAAACAAAAGATAACTAACACTTTGATTTCAAAACTTTTCAAGTTAAACGAAGACTTTAAAATCAAATATATTTAGTTCTTTAAGTATTGAATTTTAGTAAGTAACAAGATTTAGTATCTTAAAGTTAGAAATTCTTTAAAAATACGAAGTTTAAAAAATACAAGTTTCAGATCATTACCTTTTAGTACATTTTTTAATGTTATTAAATTTCAGTAGTGAGTCAATTTTGAAATTTAAATTTAATTTAAAAAATATAAATTGACCAATTAATTTCATTCAATTAAAGTAGTTTTTTTTTAAATAGACGGAGATAATATTATCAAATTTCTTTTGTAAGCCAAATTTAAAACGTTGAATTTAAAGAAAATGTAAATCAACAAGTTTCATTAAAATATGTCTCTTAAATAGTAGAATATATGATATAAAAATATTTTTTTATAATCGCCGTCATTATTTTTTTCTTAAATTAATTTTCCATTTTATTTTCATTAAAGTATCTTTGGGAACGAATATGCTTACGTATTCTTTCTTTATACTATTCTGAAATATGGATTCAAAGTATCTAATAACTTTGAATCAACCTTTTTAATGAAATCTTTTAATAACATTTTATATAGCAATAAGTAATGTTTGCAAAAAATATAAACAAGAAACATAATCACTTGTAACTAAAGCATGGAGTAGGTAAAACAATTCATAAGATGAAACTACTTTTCAAATGGTTAATATTCCATTTAATTACACAGAGTGTATTAAAAAGAAGTAAATAAATTTTACTCACTTTAATAAACCAATTATATATTAAATAAGCTCATAACATTACCATAAAAATAAATCAAAAACTTTTTCTCACTTTAATAAACCCATAACATTACCTAAATTCTCTAAAATAAACCTAAATATAAAATTTTAATCCTATGTACCTAATCAGTACTTTGACTTTGTCTTAAAAATTTAATCCTAAATTTTAAGAGCCATAATCTCATATCATGTTTCAGCACTTTAACGGGGATGAAACTTTTCAACGTGTGCAGCTAACTGGCGTAATGAACCTTTCCCAACTTGATTTGCTAAAAATGATCGAAAATCGATCTGTAAATTGCCACTGATAATCCTACTACTTAATCTTCATTGGAAACCCGTGACTTCCTCGAGTAACAAAGTCTCCTACATAATTTATTTTACTTAGCCATTTTTATTTACCTCTGTTGTTCAGACCCCCAATGATTGTAACCAATCGTCCGGAAAAGAAGCAGAGAACTGGTGATACAATTGCCATGTTCCCATGCTTAATGAGGCTTTCATTCTGTGGCTAAATTGAATTTATACCATTCCTGATGTATCCAACTTTTCCAGTTCGGTCTCTAGTGGGGCTAACATTTTTCACGTAAGTTGCTTTGTATTTTCTGATTGTTTCATGAGATCATCAACAACCAGAAAAATGAAATACAAAATTATATCAAGCAAATAGTAAAATTATGTAAGGATTTAAAAATTTCAAAGAAATTAGTGACTAATTAACATTTTTATAGTTACATTTACTGTGTTGATTATTCTTTTCACAAAAGAATTATAGTTACAGTTACAACTTACAGTTTTCATGATATTATTTTATAAAGTTGTCTTATAATATGTGTCTTATGAATTTCCTCAAAATGCACCTTAAGACTTGAACTTCGGAATTTCTTAAGACCTGAACTATAGTAACATATATTGTATTAGTTATTTTTTTCACAAAAGAATTACAGTTACAGTTACAAATTACAGTTTCCATGTCATTATCGTACGAAATTGTTTTATAAATTTATGCAAGATACATCTTAAAACTAGAACTATAGTTACTTTTATTGCATTAATTATTTTTGTCACAAAAGAATTACAGTTACAGTTACAAATTACAGTTTCCATGATAAATTGTTTTATAAATTTATTCCAAATACATGTTAAGACTTGAACTATAGTTACATTTATTGTATTGATTATTTTTCTCATAAAAGAATTACAGTTGCAATTATAAATTACAGCTTCTATGATGTTATTGTACGAATTTGTCATATAATATGTTTTCGGAATTTACTATAAATATATTTGGGATATCTTAAGACTTGAATTATTGTTGTTTGTGAAGATTTATCTCATTTAAGAAAATAATTTGAGGTTAAAGAATATCATTAATGTTTATTGATTGGTTATCAATATTATAACATCTCAACTTCCTTCAAAATTGTACTGCAGACGTAATTTCACAGATCTTTTTGTACAATTGACGACTGTTCTGCCAAACATTTTGTGGATTTAATCTAAATGCATCTTTGTTTATAAGATTGAAACTGATGTTATTTGAGAAGGTTTTTATTCCATTAAAGTTTATATGAAATGATTTCAAAAAATATCTTAATAATGTATCAGTTTCAATTATTTAATTTAATCATTCAATACTTATTCTCTAATGTAGCATAATCAAAATTTATAAAAGATTTCGAAACAATCACAAATGAACGCGTAAACTTTTTTAGTAATTAACTAATTGTGCAAGACCTTTTGATTGTCAAGGACTGATTGCTTCAAACATTGTCACTGTAAATAAAAAATATATGTTTCATCATTTTTAATACCCTAGAAATATTTTCGGATATATCTTCATTTTAATTACTAAATTCATAATAGATAACTTCGATAAACTGACTAACACAATTTTTTAAATTTATTAACAAACTGTTATTAATTTACAGGATTATTTTATTAAATTATCCATTATATTTAATATTTGTAATTCAATAATCTTCATAAAGCTGAAAAGTAATTCAGTCAATAATATTTCTAGTAATCACATTGTCAAAATTATAAGTCTCATTCAGTTATTTCTTCTGCTATAAGCAAATAGGAAACCTAAAAACACTATTTGTATAAAATAATATAAAATTACATAAAACCCTTTTATTTATTGATTCATTTAATGAAATGATAGCTTCTAAACTCATTTATAACAAAATAATAACGTATTTATGAGCTTTAATAGGAATTATATTCCATGTAATGAATTGTAAATATTTTTGGGTGTATTTCAAATAATTTCCAGATCACTTCCAAATTAAAGTGAAAACTATCAAATTATAGAATAAATATTTTTTCTTTAAATAAAATCGTCTATTTTGTTTCAGGGAATACAGAAGTACTAGTACTCCAATATATGTAATATATTGCTTATCACTGTAACCGTTTTTATTAGGCTCTCTTAAAATTCGTTTTCTTTTGCCCTGTTATGCATTGAATAATGTTCTTTTTATTTTCTTACATTAAAACATTTACTCCATTGGTTTAATTTTCAAATCGTGTCAGAAGGAAATGTATCGAAGAATATTAAAATGAAAAGAAAGAAACTCCTTATTCTGTATTTTATAGAAATTTAATCGTAACATTTTACAGAATTTTTCCAAAAGATTTGAATGATAAAGAGTAAAGAAACTGTTCAGGTATATTTTTACTTTTTAAAATATAAATCACTTAATATTCCAAAAGATATACAAGTGGATATTTAAACTAATTTTTATATAATCAAGATACAGTAGTTTCAAACAACGTAACTATTTTTCTTTGCATTTTAATTATCAATTTATTTATTAAATTTTTACTATGCAAGAAAGCTTTTACGTTTGTCATAAAAGTCCTTGAATTCATAAAAAATTTTATAAATTTGAATTTAATCAAAAAGTATCCTTTATGAAACTTTCAAAATTCAAATATTTGAAATTCAATAAAATGTTTTTCGTTATTTGTGAAGAATAAGATTTTCTTTGCGAAATATCGTATAATTTATTAAACTTAAATACTGTCAATATTTTTCTTGAAACATAAAAATGAATTATTTCAAGGCAAGAAAACTTCAATAATCATAGCTAAACATTCATAAAATAATAACCACGCGTTTCGTAATCTCAACCACGTGTTTATGCATTACAAAGTACCACAAAAGACTGAGTAAAAATTTAATATACATAATATTATTTTTTAACCTAAACATAATAGCATACTTTAAAATAAATTTTAAATATACAAAAATTTACAATTTATATGAATTTTAAAGTATTAAATCTGGTTTTATAGTTAATTTTATAAGAACTTCTAATATACTTCAGGAAAGTAATCAATATTTGTAAAGCTGATTTTAAAAAGTAAATTTGTAAAAACTTAAAAAAAGCATTTATAATTTTCCAGCAAAATTTTTCAAGACTTTATTGCTTTTATTTAAAACTCAGTATAATATAACAGTACTCAAAAAGTTTGTACTTCAATAAAGTATAAGAATCTGATGCAAGTATATATGATAGAGTTATAATATTCATGAAAAACATGAAATAACTCTTTCTTACAAGATTATCATGTGACTATTTAAATGTGATAAACTATTTTTGAATAAAATAATTTCCCTTGGTCATCATTTTTAAGAGACTCTCTCTTACTGAGAAATTGTTTCTAAATTTACTTTTAAGAGTTTCAAATTACTTCAATTTTTTTTAAACACAATTATTCGACTTGAAAAAGAGAGAGTTTAAATACATTTTATTTTTTAATATTAATAAGCCAATTGATTAACATTTGGTACCAACAATTCAGACATGTTTATACTATAAAATTTTAAATTTTATATAAGTGCTTAGACATAATAGAATAAATTGAATATTTAAAGATATTTTTATGTTTAAATCTTATTCTGCAATGTTCATTTTTAGATCACAAATAGTAAAATACTTTTGTCATAAAGATGATTTAATGCATTCTCATTTTTTGTTTTCAGGAAAAGATGTTGAAGGTTTCCATGGTGGCGACCTCACAAAATTAGAACAAGAAAAAATTTGTTTTAATTTCACAGACGGAAATCCAGAGAAACACGAATTTTATTCTCCTAATTTTCCAAACAATTACCCCAACAACACTAAGTGTGAACTACAGTTAAAAGGTAAGGTTAATGAAATTGTAGTCATCGGCTTAATATTCTGCATCGGGTTGGATTTATAACCCATTTATTATACATGGATTTATGAGGACAATTAAAAAAAATTGTTATTTAAAATATTTTAAACACATCACTTTAAGTGCAACTAATTTTAGTAATTAATATTCTGTAATGTATTTGTATTTTAATTGTAACCTTTGCTGTGTTTCGTTGAAATATTTATACTGTGAAAGGTAGTGTTTAAAAACAACTTTCATGTACACAGTCCTGCCACATTAATATGACCTCCTGTGAAAAGCCGAATAACCACTTTTCCCCAAGCGAACTGCTACAAAACCTACAGGAAGTGAGTTGATTATAGGCTGAAGGTATTCACTGGGATGTTGAGTAAGGCTGCCTCCAGTGCCGTTGCCAGTTGTGCTAGAATAACATGTCATAAGATCCATACCTGATCGAAAAAACCCAAAAGATTTTAGATTGGGCTTAAATTTGGTGAGTTTGTTGGTCAAGGGAAAACGGTAAACTCATCCTGGTTCCCTTTGAACCTAGAAAATGCACTGCCAGCTGTATAATACTTCACTTTTGTCTGCTGATAGATGCCATCATTCTGAGTAAAAGCAAAGAGCATATAAGCGTGGACATTATTCGCAATGATAAATGCGTACTTGTATAAATTTATCTTCCTTCTACAATGATAAATGAAATTAGAGAATGACAAGAAAGCATTTTTCAGACCATAATGCTGGACCGCTCCAGCAATGATTGCCTGGTGTTTACTTTTAGAGATCTCACGTCTTATACACCAACGTCCATCTGTCCGATGGAACATAAAACGTGATTCATTTGCGAACGATGCCTGTCACCAATAAGTGAATGTCTCGTTGCGGTGTACTAGCGTGCAAATTTCAGCCTTCATCACCAATGAACAGCAGTCATCATACGTGTATGAACCAGGTTCTCTTTCTGAGGAACAGATACAGCATTGTTCGTTGAACAATAGTTAGGGAGGCGCTGTTTGTAACCCCATGGTTCACATCTTGGAAATCAATTGCTCAAAGATAGAACGTCTATTCATTCGAAAGGTAGAACGTCTATTCATTCGAAAGGTAGAACGTCTATTCATTCGAAAGCATCTCTGGCCCGTGGTGCGCTACATCTGCCACGTTTTTGATTTTATGCAGCCCTATATTTCCTTGCATGATATACTTTTACCATGGTGGCACAATAACAATTCACAAACTTAGCCGTTCCGGAAATACTTCTACCCTTGTCCTTATAAAATCAATGATCGCGTTCTTTTGAAAGTCTGATAAATCACTCTGTTTCTGCATTACACCAACGATTGCAGAGTTTTCCGAAGGTCTGACCCCTTATATATGCTCACCTACACTGCATCGGACACCAGCCTTCTGTGATTGATTATTTTCGTCTGCATAGAATATAAATTCTTTTCCACATTAATGTAACTGGATTGTGTATGTATTTATGCAGTTCAGTATAGTTGCATCTGTGTGAGGGGATGGGGTGGATGTATGGGTATGGGTGTGTGCGTTGTATTATTTAAAATTTTTGTATAACCTATCACATCCTATATGCAATGGTAAAGCCCAATTCAGGGCTAGGTATAGGAAAATATGCTGGTGCAAAAACAATGCCATCCTCTATGTGTCACTAAGGCAGTCTTTGGCATACACAATGTTTTTTGAACATTTTGTCTGGCAGCATATGTATTCACTGGTATGATGTGCTATACTTAATGTGTTTTCTTAATTGATATAAATTTACTTTAAATATAATTTTTAACTTTAAATATTTGAAAGAATTTTAACTTAAATTAAAAGCTTAATGAGTCAGCTTAAAAGTCATTGTGACTGCTTAAGACTTATCATATTTTTTAGCTCACAGCTGATACAAAATGATCAATAACTTATTTCTCTTTAGTCAGAAAACATTTATATAGACATTTATGAAAAAGTAAATCAAATAGTAAAAAGATCTTTTTTAAAAATTTATTAGCATGCTTAATTAATATATTACTAGAAAAGTAAACAGTTTCTACAACTTAAAATAACTTTAATAATTTGATTTCAGAATTATGTTATCAGTTACATTGTCAAATATTTTTAATCCAATAAGTGATTGTTAAATTTCATAATATTACTTTTTATCGCATATAAATTTTAGCAAGTATTTTCCATGATTTAAAATTTCAGATCACAATATTCCATATAATTCACTATTTAGTATTTACTACAATCAATATATATATATATATAGAGAGAGAGAGAGAGGAGAGGAGATTTTTGAAACTTCTGAGAAGGCTAAATTTCCATAAAAACAAAGACTAATCTCAAAGTTTAAATTGATATAAATTGAATTGAAATGAGAAGATTTGAGAGAGAAATTAGAATGAGAAGAACTGAAAAACAAGAGAACTTTTCAGTAAACTGAAAAGCAATAAAAAAAAATGAGTCGTAAAACTTATGAAGAAGCATAACTGAAAACTATAAATAAACATAATTTTAGTCGAGACGTCATGGAATCCAAGGAATAAGTTTGAATTATTGAGATTTAACTAAATAATCGCACTACTGGCATAAACTTTAATATTCAAGTATTTACTCATATTTCGTAAATAAAGGGTGATATATTGAATAAATATGTTTAAAAAATTTATACAGAAACAAATTTACTTCACCTTTTTCAAACATTACTCAAAACTGTTCTTTCTACTTTACATATATGAACTTTAAAATAATTCCAGTGTTCATTTAAGTGGTATTTTGTAATGCAAATTTATGCCATGATAAATATAAGATTTGTTAAAGAAAACAAAACCATCATTTATAAAAATAAATAGTGTTATACATTTACTGTCATTTTTATTCTTCATTAATTTATCTTTATTAATAAAATGTTTTCTCCTCTTATATCAGTAAATAACTATCGCTTAATATATATGAAAAATACAGAATTTAATTTTAGTTTACTATGGAAATCTTTTTTTAAAAAAATAATATTTTTTATTTTATTTCTCATAGAAACATATATAAATATTTTATTTTTATAAAATTCTTTATTAAAAATAAATGCTTACTTTATTTTTGTGTGAATGTATCTTTTTTTAAAAGAACTCTGTTAATTTATATTCATTACATTATTTTTAATCGTAACTTAATGTTGCATGTGGGGAGAATTTAAGATTTGTTAATGATTCAATTTATTAAGCTTTTAGTGTTGAAAATAAATTTATATTTAAATAAAATATGCTGAAAATAATTGAATACGGTATTTATAATTATATTAAGTAAAATTTATTGAAAAGAAGGAGATGCTCATCAATTAAATTAACTCTCTAAGAAAAATGCACTTAATTTAACGTATGTTAATATACTTAATTTAGGATTTTTACTTAATAATGATTCATTATATATCACGGAAAATTAATCTAATCAATCACTTCAGATTTTTCTTTTAATTTTTCTCTTATTTTAAGCGCATTTATAGAGGAAAAGTTTTTATGCATAATTATAGTTCATAATTTTAACAAGTGAACTTTTATTGTCAAATGAGTTTCTTAAATAGACTGTATAACAGAAAATATATGTATGCATATAATTTTACTGAAATTGATTTTTATAATTTACTATATACTAATTTAAACCTTCCTTAAATAATAAATAAAATCATTAACTTTCTCGAGATAAATGAAATGAAATTACTTCAATTAATCTTCAATTGGAAGGAATAATTTGTACTTTAATTTATATCCAATGAAGCTTTCGACTATATTCTTTTACAGAAACCAAATCGAGGAAATAGCTATACTAACATAATTGTTTTTATTTAGATAAATACATAGTAAATATCCAGGCTATATTTTAAAAAATAAATGTTCTCCTTGGTTTAATTTTTACAAAGAGATATAAAAGTTCATATTATTCTATATATAAAATTATTGAAAGTAGAAATGCTAAAAATAGACACTCTTGATGAATTTATTAAAATGCACAAAAAAATTCACTAAAATCTTGGAGAAAAGTAATTTATCGAGTGTTGTTGTTGTTTCAAATTTCCCGTGATCAGCAAAGCTAGATCAGATTTATGAGTCCATTCACCCTAAAAATGTCAAGCACCAGAAGGGAATCCCGAATCAGGTCTTGCTTGGTAAGCCCCAAACAAGATAAAATGTGGTCAGGAGAAGCTTGCACCGGAGAAAACTTAGTGCTGCTCGATGCAGATGGCCGCTAAGAAAACGGGCAAGTGCAATTTGATCTCGTCTACTGCAACCCCGAGCTAAGGAGCCATCAGGACACCTCACCTGGTACCAAGGATGCACAGGTGGGACAATCCAGGTAGCCTTAGTAGTTGCCCTAAATTTAGAAAAAAGCTTCATGTGAGCAAGAAAAGCGGCAGGCGTGGGGAAATCTCTAGCACTGACTTTAGCCAAACTGTTCGCAATTTCATTACCAGCAACATCAACATGAGACGGAATCCACTGAAAGTGGACATGATGACCAAAGGAAAGACGTTTTAGTTTCCTGAGGATATCTGAACTAGTACTATCCCTCACATGATGCCAATTGGCCAAATGCTAAATAGTACTTCTACTACCAGAAAAGATTTAGATATCCTTTAACAGCGGAAGCACCATGACGGAGCCCAGACCTTCTAGAATTGCAATAAGCTCACTTCGAAATACTGAGCAGAAGTCTGGATTTTTATTTCTTTATCCCGAAATCTAATATAGATGCCACTGCCAGAACAGCCATTATAAAGTCTACTGTCGTCAGTGTATAATTGAACAGCATCCACGGAAACATTGCTGATTTTATACAAATCCAACTGTTTCAAGTTGTCTGGAAGATCCAGTTGTTTGTTAACTTGGACAGAGAAAGGTCCAGATGTAAATAAACACCATCAACACCCTCAGAAGGGTCGATAATCTGGTATAAACTGTAGTGTACACTTGAGCTGACAGTAAAATGATCAGAAACAATATGTCCAAAAGGACTACCACGTTTGAGTAGCTGGTTACTGTCCAGAAGCCCAGAAATCTAGAGATAAGATTCTGAAAACCAAAACAAGAGAGCTTATTGTAGCACTTCACCAAACATCCATTTATCTTAAGACTCAAAGGCTGTAGATTGGCCTCATAGGGCACAATATCATTTTGGCAAGAATTGCGAAGACCAATAATAATCCTTGCAGCGTTAAGTTGTACACGTTCAAGACTCTGGAGGTTTGAGCGAGAGGCACAATAGTAGATGGGGAGACCGTACTCTAAGATGGAACGAATAAGTGAAACATAGATGTTTCTAAGGGTATTGGCATTGGCACCCCAATCACGGCCCGAGATATATTTAAGAATGTTAAGACGTTTTCTAGCTCTTAAAGCGAGGTACTTCAAGTGACAGTTGAAATCAGGTACTTCAAGTGACAGTTGACTCAAAATCATATATGAAGCTCAGATACTTTGGATTTTTCTCAACCACAAGGGGTTGATTACTCAACAAGACTTTCGGTCGAAAATTATATAATTTTCTATTAGTTGTGAAGAAACTTGCAATAGACTTTGAAGGGTTAAAGCTTAATTTGTGGCCCACAGCAAAGCTCCACATGGCGGACAAAGCTTGGTTCACATGTTCCTCCACCTTTTCTATATCAGAGCCAGAACTCTAAAGAACAATGTCAGCAGCAAAAAGTCCCACCTCATAGTTCTCAGGAATGACTTTTTCAATTCCCGCAATGAAAAGTGTGAACAGCAGGGGGCTCAAGACCGAGCCTTGAAGAACGCCTTGGCTTATTTTAAAACTATCTATGTTTGAATCGCTGAATTTCACCTTAACGTGTCTATTTCTTAGAAAATCATAAATCCAAGGTAGTACTCTACCACAAATACTGAACTTAACATACAATTTGGTAATGAGCTTCTGAGTCCAAACTCTGTCGAATGCCCTAGAAAGGTCAATGAAGGCAGCAACAGTGTGATTGGTAGGCCTTTTGTTATGGGCGTCTCTAATACATTGGCTAAAATAAAGCACCTTATCAACCGTGCTGTGACCCTCTCTAAAACCATATTGCTCCATCAGTAGGAGGTTGTGAGAATTTAGATAAAAAGTAAGCCTTTCTAAAATCATTTTTTCCATAATTTTACATGATATAGAAGTCAAGGCAATGGATCTAAGACTCTCAACAGAGGCAATTTCCCTGCCTGGTTTCTTGATAGGCATCACAACTGCTCTTTTCCATTCTCGAGGAAGACAACCCAGTCTCCAAGAATCGTTCATGATATCGTCTCTGTCTTCCATGAGGGCCAAAATGGCATATCATTTGACCATAAATACCATCCTTTTCAGACGAAGTATTTAATTTTGAATCCAAAATCGCAGTATCAAGTTCTTGTGCTGAAAAGGCTCTGTTAAAAATGGCAGGACCCTCATAAGGATTACTGCGACAGTCATGGACAACATTACTCACCATTATCTATCTTTACAGACTTATCGCAGTCAGAAAAATTCATGTTACTCATAAGTTGGTAATGCTCCCCTAAAATGTTAGCTGTCTGCTCATCATTTTGAGCCAAGATTCCATCTTTAGAAAAAATAATATTGCCCTTTTCAAATTGGGGCTGTTCTTTATCGAATTACTGGATCAATTATTTTTCTACAAAATGATAAAAATGTTCAAATAATCATCCCGATAAATTTAGAAAACAAAAATTGTTGATAAATTTGATTAATTTATCCGATAAAAATCGTGGTCATGAAAACATATGTAATTTAAAATCATTTCAATCATCAGATATTAACTACATATGGACAAGGAAAAAATTGATTCCAACAGATACAATAACAATATGAATTTTGCAGGAAATATAAAAGAAATATTCTACAAGGGTATGTAAGATTTAGTTTCCAATTTTTTTATTAAATATTTATGTCTAAAATATCAAGGGTACAATAATTAATCGCAGAAATTATAAAGAAAAATACATGAATTAACAAGAAACCAGAGGAATATTTTGTAAGAATTTTCAGTTAATTTAAAACCACTTGTAATATTAAGTACTTTTATTCATATTTATAACTCAACATTATGATGTAAAACAGAAGATCTCCCATTTTAGGAAACTGACTGTGCAAGTTCTATTTTTGTTATAAGCAGGAACTGTATGTGAATTCAGAAGAATATAATATAATATTTTGCGAATTGCAGCATATAATAAAAATAATATAAGACAGTTATAGAAAATATCTAGTATTGCAATATATTGCAACTCAAGTATAATCAATATTTTTTGTGCTTAAATAGATTCCTATCATGACAACTACTAAGCAAAGGAACATGAATTTTACATTCCGTTTTTATTTAAGTAAGAAAACTTTTTTTTCTTTTGAGTGGTGTGCTTGTTGACTTTCAAAATTTCCCTCTTTGAAACATATATAATATAATATTTTAATATTACATATGATTAATATTACATATGAATACAGCCAAATATTTATTAAAATATTTCTTGGAAGATAATTATTGATCACTTTGCAGAATCCTTGAAACCTGATCTCTTCCAGAAAGCCTCAAGTTATGTAGAATAAAAATGAAATTCGTGGATTTAATTTTCTATCTCATTTTACTTTAGCCTCTATATATATTAATACACAGTCAAAATTAACACCCTTCAGGGTAAGAAATTCGTTGTATTTCATTATTATCACTTGAGATTAATGTTAACAGCTATAGTAGGAGATTTTAAGAAAATAATAATCGAAAAAGAAATCGCCCTTCAGATAAATAAGTTTTTATTTTATATTTTCTAAATTTTTACGAATAATTCGCCAGGTTAATGTAACAAACAAAGGAATGTATGTTTTTGAATAATAGATCAATCAATATAAAGGTGATGAATGGGTTTATTTATAATGGAGCATTTACATGATTGACAGTTAACAAAGAGTGGTGGTATCAATAATTTTGTCTCTCTCTTATTGATGAACACCAAGTAACATTGACATACAACTGCGGTAAGCTGGTAAACTATCAGCTGAAAAGAGCACGTATTAGTTTTAATTCAATTTGTATTTTCGAAGTTCTGCAGAATTTGAAGATCAATTATTTGTGTAGTAAATTTTGATAACAGACTGTTATATCAAAAATACTTTTGCATAGATACAGTAGAACTCCAATTATCCAATCAATTATTTGGAACAGATAATTGCATATTTTCATAAAAGGGGTGTGTTTTAATTAATTATTGTATGTTGAAAATAGGAGAAAAACTATATACTTTAAAAAAAGAATTTAATGAAACGACAACGCTTTTACATCTTAAGGTACATACAAGGGCTATACTTTAATACAGTAAGTATGTACAGTGCTGTAAATGAAAGTCGTTACTTACTGAGCATTTCGGTTAAAGCAAGCTGTTTCACTACCTTCATCCGTTTTTTGGAAGCCACGTCACACATCCACTAGCCCATGAGAATTTGAATGCGTTGCAATTTGCATGGAACACTTGGGTTAAGTTCCATCCACTTCAAAGCAGTTTCAAAACTGAAAAAGTTTTGAAACTATATATATATATATATATATATATATATATATATATATATATATATATATATATATATATATATATATATATATATATATATCAAAAAGTACTATAACAAATGTTAATAAGGTTTTTCTTTATACCTTATATACTTTACACTTCCCATCTTTATAATAATCATAAATTTTCTACACGTTTAAAAAAAATCACAGTATCTTTTTAAACAAAATTCAGTTTCTTAGATAATGCTTTATAAAAAAACATTTTTGAAAAACAAAAACATAAAATGTGTCATATAAATATTTCATTGTGTTTTTAAAGGTAGAGGACATACTCATTAATTTTATAGTTGCTTTCTTCAATTATATTTAGTTCATTTAAATGCTTGACAAAAGTATAAACAAATTTTTAATGTTTTGTAAAAAAAAAGTTAATTTTAGGATATAAAACAAATATTTAATTTAAATTTTCTTTTACACTTAAATACTCTTATAAATAATCAAATTTACATTTTATTTAGTTACATTCTAAAATTTAAAAATTTTAAGTTTTTAGTGTATGCTCTGAAATTTATGTAAGAAGAATATCAAATAATAAGCAAAGTCTGAGAGGAAAAATAATTAATTTTAATCATATTTTGTTAGAATTATTAAGTAACATTCTCATCATTAGTTTCCAAAATATTTTAATATTTTTTACAGTAAATGCTAACTTTTTATTAATTTATTTGTTAATCTAATTTAAAATAAAAAATTTTTAAAAAATTTCATTTTTAATTTTATTTAAATATTTAATCATTATTTAACACTTAAATCAAATGAATTTATTTTCCTACATGATAAATTGGACTCTGCATTTTTTTATTAAAAATTATATTTTATATTATCTAATACTTGGAATTCAAAAAAAAAAACGTTACAGGAAATGAAAAGAAAATAAATTAATGAATTATTTTTTTGCTTAATGAAAATAGTGTTTTCCACATTACAAATTCATTCAACAAAAATAACTTGAGTAGTAATTTCCTTTTCACTTCATAAATAACAAATAGCATTTCATTTCTCACTCATTCTAAATAAACGTAATTACATTAAGACATATGTCAAAATAAAGTTTCTTTTCCTTTTATTAATTTAAATTTTGTCAAATTTTTTACTTTTAGAATTAATTTCTTAATTCTTAGAATTTGCTAACAATTAAACTGTTATTTTCTAAGGAAATAAACTAACATTTTTATGACTATATCTATGTATATATATATATATATGTGTATGTATGTATGTATGTATATATATATATATATATATATATATATATATATATATATATATGTGTATGTATGTATGTATGTATACCCTTAATAATAATACTTAAGCCAAAATTTTGACGGAATAATTTTATTAAATTTTTAATATGTATTAAATAATTTCAAATCGTACTCTAATGTATTACGCATTTAAAAAGTTATTTAGTAATTTAAACAAATTTTAAGTTAATACATAAGTAGTAATGTATTTTAATAAGGGACTTCATATTTATGAGCTCATGAAGTACACAACCTAATGAGATAATTTAAATAATTTTGCGATACTGAGAATAATTTTTATTCATATTATAATTCAAATATAAGCTATTATCTACAACAATATATTCAGTGCACTAACTATAAATACATTTTATGTTAATTTATAAATTTATATAAATTAACATAAAAATGTATTTTATAAATATAATTTATTTTTATATATATAAATTTATAGATATTGTTGAAAATGTTTTACTACCGGAATACTGGTAAGCATAAAAATGTAAAAAGTAAGAAGAGAATTACATAAAATATATTATGATCAACTATGGAAACATTGTGAAAGAAAAATATTAAATGAATTCAATTAAAATTCCAGTAAATATAAAGTGAGGCATTACACTAGCTCATATGTGTGTGTGAGAGAGAGGTTTAGTACTATTTTAATTGACTGTCGTGACATAAATGCCACTATACTTCTAAATCTCAGTGAGCTTTTCGAATTTTAAATGTCATTATGCCACTAAAAAGCTATAAATAAAGAAATGGCAATCAAACTTTACAATTTCTTTTCATCATTTGAATAGGAACAGAGATTCCAGATTTGGCTACCTTACTGTTAAGTTTCTTTACCAATGATTTTTGTTTTGAAAATTCCATTTTTTTCATTTTCAATTTATTCATTTTGGAGAAGGATCTGTAAAGTTTCATTTGTTGATTTATCTTTTAACATTTGTAGGTAAAACATGGCTTAAATCAGTCATTTGATATGACATCTTTGTTACCTAATATTATTGTAAAACATTTTGTTAATAAGGTTTATAACTTAAATATGGGACATGATATGAAGACTTTGCTAACTATGACACACACAGTTCTTATGTCAGTTTTATGTCTTATACTATCTGCTCTTATGAACATATGAGTGCATGTTTTCTCTGGTCTTATTGCCTCTGGTCTTATTTCACTAAAAGATTAAGCTTTAAATTTAGTTTTAAATTCTTTGATGAATTCTAACTGCTTTTCAAACATTATTTCTTCTAAGAACTCGATTGGTAATCTTATGCTTATGCTACAATAATTCTGTTGGAGTGGAATCAAAATTAAAGCGTCAAATCATGTGTAATCTTAATAGAGGGATGTGAACATATTATTTCCAACTTGATTTTCCCTGATACAAGATCGCTGCTTTTAATGTAAAATTCCAACATGTAATACATCAAATAGATTGAGATAGTATGCAGTAGTCCTGTTTTTTGAACCCTATAAATTTAGACCGTTTTTGAAAAAGCTGAAATTAAAAATTACTTCCTTGACCTGAAGTAATTATTCCTGGAGTTTCGAAATGAAATTCCCATTTTTTAATCAAATTAATGGATAATGAAGCAGCAAGTATATTGCAAATTTGAATCACTTCTGGCCATCGTGAATAACCATCGATATATTATAAGGCAATATCGGAATCCTTCTGACGATGGCAAATAAACATTAACATCAAGGTTAATTTTAAAGAAATGTCTTTTAATTGTTTGATATTATTAAAGGGAATGTACACGTGTCTGAACACTTTTCAATTTTGGCCATTGTAAGTGATACTTTGACCAATTTCCATTAACTTTGCTGATTAATGATAATACAGATTTTGAGGAGAGTAATTTAGCTGTACATTTAATTCCAAGTTATGCAATATCATTAAGACTGTTAAATACTAGTTTCTTAGAATCTGACGGTATATAAAGCCCTTTCAGATTTTTGGATGTTTCATATTTCAAGTTTCAGAAAGGAATCTGAATAATTTCCTTTAATACTGTGTTCAAATTTTGCCTCCTACTAGGACTTCTTAATAGATTTTAGCTGAAATGTACTTTTATCAATTCTAAATGATGTTTGAGTAATGACGCTATCTTTTCCTGAGATGTGGCTTTCATGAACTGTAAATTGGCTAATATACTCTAAAAGGTTTTGTTGACGTGGAGCAACTCTTTTCAGATTTTGATAGAATGCAAAGATTAGTGGCCCATAATCTTTGAATAAAGAATGCACAGCCTCTTATCACATATCGGAAATGTTTAATTAAGACATATACTGGCAAGAGATTTTGTCCCACGTGATGCCGTTCTTCTGTGTTGATATCTGCATACAATTATAGAGAAAAAACAAAATGGTTGCCAATGATCATTGACTTGTTGCTGTACAGCACCTAGTGCATTATGCAAAGCATGCAAAAGTGGGACTTTTGCAAGTGGTGAGGGGTGTCCAAGGGTGACTGCAATACGCAAATGATCTTTTCAAAAATTTAACGCTTTCTCTTTTTCTTGTGACAGTTGAATAATAATAATATTATTATTATTCCTATCAATCAAATAATCATTTAAAATTGCTTGATTTTTAAATGCCAAAGAAATAAATTTTGCATTAAAGTTAATCCTACCTAAAAATCTCCGCAGTCTTTTCATAGTTTCAGGTTTTTCAAATTCAAAAATAGCTTTCTATTATGGTTCCAAAGATATTTGATGATATGCACTTTCAAGATATAATGTTGATTGCATATTGCAACCTTGTAAGGGATTAGTGGAATCATGGATATGAAGTACTGGATAATGATCTGCTAGTGTAACTCCATTGAATCTATGACAATATCCACGTCATCTCCATTCTTTTTATGGGCTGTAACAATTGCTACTCGAAGGTCAGCAAATGCCTCATTAGAGCATAGGTTCAAATTCGACCTCTCCTATCTTAAATGTGTTTGATGCTAATTTGTGAGTGCTTAAAGCTATTGGAGGGTCTTTTTAAATATAAAATGAGAAATTGATTGAATTTTATTGTTCCACTGCTTACTTTCCTTGACGTAAGGCCCATAAATTCTTCTAATAGGACCGGATATCAGGCTCAAATTGATTAAAATTCAAAAGTATTAGAAATGATCAAGGACCTTTTATCATGGGAGTTGTGACTTCCAGTGACATTAATGGGTTTCTATCAAACGCTTACACTTAATGTCAACAAATAAACTTTTAAGAAAGTCCACTCCAATAATTGGCTTCGAAGCGTCTGCAACAGTATACTTTCATTTGAATTTTTTCTCAACTTTGGATTGAATTTAAGAAATTTAGCTCGATAAGCCTTATGATATATGTTGAATTTGAAGCCTAGTGCTTAAATCCTTTTGGCATGCATTTATTTGGTTTCGAAGGAGGAATGAATTAAAAATGAAAAGGTGACAATTTCATAAGCCATAGTCATTGGAATCTGCAATCGAATGGCCAGATAGTTTTCCAAAGAAGGAATAGTTTGCTAATAATGAAATTAAACTCACAGGAATCTAAACATTTATTTTAATCTTTTACAAATTTAAAATAACACCAAAAAAATTTGTAACTTCGTGATCAAGAGCTAGATCTGGATGCACCTTGTTCTTTAAATATCTTGATCAATTTTTTGATCTATTACGAAATTTAAAATACGTCAAATTCCTTTGCTAATGAAGCAATATTTGCTTTCAAAACTGATATTCTATTACTTTCAGATGCTGTTACTTTATTAGAACAGGGTATTATTTGGCTAATAGGAACTACTTTGCAAGAATTTTATCTGCCATTTCTATCATGTTTGAGGGTGGATCTTTACTAATTGACAAAATAGCATAACATTGAGGAGGTAAGTTATGGAGCCATTGTGATTTAATTGCTCCTCTTAAATGGAATTACCTGTGAAACTTTTGCGGTAACAAATCAGACCGAATTTTATCGCTAAGGTATTAACTTTTGTAGGCGTGATTCCTCGATATCAATTAATCTACTGAGTAAGTCATTATTTAAATCGTGATATTTTCCGTCTTGTGGGGAAGTTTGAAAAAATGTAGACAACAAACTCCTAAATATTTTCCTTTGATGCTGCAAACAACATTGTATTTAATGAAATCTTAATATTTTTCTTACGAATTGTGCTTTAAATTTGAAAAATCCCATCTTAGATGTTTTTCGCCAAAAAGTGATGGTTTTTCTACTACTCTATGTCATTCAACAGTTTTCTTTTCACATTAAATATCATCTGCATTATTTTCTTTCGTATTGCAAAATAAAATAGAATTGTTTTTTTAATATAAAATAATACCATATGCATTTTTTTAAATGAAGATGTGTATTAATAATCTTCACCAAAACTAATTTGATCACTTTCGGGTCAAAATGTTTCTTGTTCATTCTCGTGTATTTTGATAATGATACTAAGAATTCGTGCATTTCATAAGAAATAACAAAATATTTATTTTTGATAACGTAATGCGAAGACAAGGAATATGTATATAAATTTAAGTACATTGGTATCAGGGTTTTAGTATAGTAACGTTTTGGTGAGCATAAGAAATGTAAAACAAAGTAAGAATAGAATTACACAAAAAATCTAAACAAACAAACTTTTTATGAAAGAAAAAATATTGAAATCCAAAAAAAAAGGGCGAAATACTGAAACGTTTCAATTGAAACAATTCAGTCTTTGCGCTTACTGAATTGTTTCAATTGAATGAGTCTTTACATGAATTCCATTACTGTACGTTTAAGCGAGGTGGAATTAAAAACGAGTTTTTGTTCTAATTTTTAATAATCATTAGCACACATGATACCTGCACTGCATTTTGAGAAATTGACATTTAGTTTTAATAACAGAACGTAAGTCTGAAAAATTAAAAAGTTCAATCAAATGTAATTTTATGAATAAGAAGCAACTTTGTTTACATAGATTTCAAATTTTTTTTCAAAGTTCAAAATAAATGACATTATTCTTATATATTCTCCTTCTAAGCAATACCGTGCTAGACTTAGCATCGTTTCTCCTAATCATGAATGTAGGTATAGGCAAAAAATTTGATTAAATATTTTTGACACATAATCCAGTATTATATTCTTCATTTAGATTGTTGTGGGTGTTTCTTAATTGCACGAGATTACTGCTAGCGTATAATCAAAATTTATTTCCTTCCAAATATTTTACTACATTTAACATGCTTATTTGTACTACATTTAACATGCTTATTTGTATTCACTTGAAATTCATATTACAAATTATTCCTTGGTACTATTTTGAACTAATGAAATATAAATTCTTGATATTCAACGCTTTAAAAAAAAATAAATAAAAAAAATAAAATAAAATAAAAAAAAGATGTTTAATGTCAAAATTTCCTGCTCTCTCTCTCTCTCTCTCTCTGTTTTTTTTTTTTTTTTTTTTTGTCTTAATATATTTTAGCTAATATCTCAAATTCTTAACTCAAGAATTTCCGATATGTATTTCTTAAAAATATCAACTTTTTTATTAAATGAGGTCGCCTCCTTTTCATTCTGAAATAATTATCAAAAAATAAATAGATGAATCAAGATTTAGTTAATAATAATGCTTCAAATTTGTGATCACTACCATATTTTTTTAATTTTTATCACACAATATATGTAAAATTTTAACATGCTACATTTTCTTTGAACTTCTCAAATAACTATTTGTTTCCAATTATTTTAAAGCGTTTGTAATACTGTATTTTAATACTTCAACTAATTTTACCTTTATATTAAAAAGATTCATAATTTAATGATAATATAATTCTTACTTCAAAGTAAATTTCGCGACTGAATTCTTTGTTAGTTGAAAATAATTCTCGCACTAAAATTAAAGAACACCTTATTTGTAATTCTAAAGAATTTTAATTGATTTATAGAGCCACAGATGCTATAATCCAGGATGCCAAAGTCTAAATTTTTTTGGTAACGAAGAAATGTAGCCAAGATGACGTATGTAGTACAATAACATAAATACTGGGGTTGACAAAATGGAATTTTTTACATGATTCTTATAGTCCTCTAATTGTATAACTTAGTAAAAACCAGGTTGCGTTTCTTGTTTATACAAGGAAATCCATCAAGCTAATCATAAACTCAGAATTTGGCATCCTGGATTATACGGTATATTTGCCGATATCTTTTATTTTCTTTAATTAGAAGGAAAATGAGGTCTCATTCACTAAATTTTCTTTCGATTTTTAGCTCCTCACGGTCACGTCATACAGCTGGATTTTCGGGAGACCTTTCACTTGGAGGAATCTCTGACTTGCGAATATGATTGGCTGGAAATAAGGAATGGCCCTCACGGATACAGTCCTCTCATCAAGAAGTTTTGTGGTCACGAGTTTCCGCCCCTGCTCACATCGAAGGACAGGTTCCTATGGCTCAAATTTTCCTCCGACGACAGCATAGAATACGAAGGGTTCAAGGCCATCTACGAGTTCATTCCAATCGAAGGTGAACACCCTTTTTTATTCGAACACAATTTCTATAAATAATGGAGAAAAACATCCTTCTTCCAAATAGTTTTTTCTTTTTAACAATTTCTCAAAACTTTGCATGAAATCAGTACTTATAAAATGCATGCAATACAAATACAGTCGACTCAGAAATCTTAAAAAAGCTTAAAGCTTATATATATATATATATATATATATATATATATATATATATATATATATATATATATATATATATATATATATATATATATATATATATATATATATATATATATATATATATATATCAACACAATATCTGATGTTCCAAAATATGCAATGAAGCTGTTTCTTTTCTTGTAGAGCATTTTAGCAAACAGACTCTCTTTTAGAAAAGAATTTGAAATTTTGCTTATAAATTATATTTTCACTTGCACTCAAAAATAAGCTTCTGATTAAAATTTAAAAAATTGGTTGAAATATATTCTTTCGTTTAGTCCTTATCATTAATATAAAAATAAAAGTAATTTTCTTGCTTTGCGCTGTAAGGAAGAAAGTCCAATTAAAAGCATTAAAAATTTTTAAATGCAGCAAATTAATCTGCTTTTAGAGAAAATCTTAACATATTCTCCACAAAAGTGGATATTTTCTTTCTAAGAGGAAATCCGGGTGACTGAAAAATCTTTGTGATTATTAATGCTAATTGGCGCAAAGCATTTTATTCGTCAAAAATAATGAGATGCAAAAAACTTTAAAAGATAATATTTCAGATCGTTTCTTCCTAGATTTTTCAAAATCCCTATTAATAATATTCTCGGGGGAAACGGTACTGAAATTTTACATTATATTTAATTTACACTAAAGAAAAAGTATTTTAGGAAACCACTGTTACACAAAAATGAATTTTCCAACTGCAAGTATAATTGTAGCATATTTCAAACTTATCGATATGTTACTTAAATCGGAATAGCGAGACAGTAATGTGATTTCAACGCAATGTAGTGCCTAGTTTCTGCAATTCAATGTAGCCTGAATTTAATAAAACTAGGATTATGATGCAAATTAAAAAGATTGGACAACTTTTGAATAATTAAGATGCAAGGATTGTGAAAAATAGCATTAAAACTCCTTTAAAATATCTTCAAAAGAACTCGAATGAATGTTTTCGCCTCCGTCAAGAGAAGTGATATTTTATTACTCTCATAAAAATCAAGCCTTTAAAAAGACTGTACTATCAAAATGATAGCTTTTTTTTTTTTTTTTTTTTTTTTTTGTAACGGAAAGTTTTTATTCGAATCGCTAAAATGACCGGATTGTTCAAGCAATATTTATTATGATAGAAAATTACATGCACTAAAATGAAAAAAGAAGAATGAGAATCTATTTATATTATATTTTTAATATTATAAGAATTTGGTTATAGCTTAAGTATTAAGATTTTGTTTGCAATTTTTTTTTATCACAATTAAGTGAAACTTCCTGCAGAAAATCCTAGTTCTAGTAACTAATGTATAGTTATATTGCTTCATTAAATACTCTGTTAAGTGAAATATAGTAATATTTAATGATAAGGTAATATTTAAGTTTTTTATTTGAAAATCATTTTTTTTCTTTCTGTCGAAGTTTGATCTCCTATCAAATTTTACTAATAGATTAGTTTTAATGTGGATAAATATCCTTTCAAATTCAAAAAATTCAAATATAATATTAAATAAAGGAATTGTTAGAAAATGAAAACAAATATAGAGTTATTAATTAGATAACAATGAAATGTTGAATTCTGTGCAATAAGTTTTTAAAGACAATAAAGCAGCTTTAAAAGTTATACGTCAAATATGAAAATGGTGTTCTGTTACCTTGATATTTCTGTCAATTGCTATTAACATATGAAAAAAATATACAATGAATGCTATTTACTGAACTGAGAATATATAAACGATAAAAAAACATCAATAAATAGCCAATTTTCCTTAATAGAACCAAATTCATGGACAATTTATGCTTTTTTGCAAAAATAGCAAATCCATGATATTGAAATAACATTTGTTCCACTCAGAATACATCTTGTTCGTTTGTATGATAATAAAAAAAAAAGTTTAATAAGATATATCTACCTAAAAGCAAAGGAAGGTCTTTAAAAGCTGACCTCACTCTCAATCTTTCTTTTACACGTGATCTAAAGTTGAAACATCCTTTCTTTTTTCACACATAGCTCCATTTGTTTTACTTAGCAATGTACTTACAAAAGTTGGAAAAGGGAGAAAACCATCTGCAGTGGAAAAAAATAAAATTAAGCATGTATGGGAAGAAAAACTCTTTTCATGTAGGAAACATGTTCCACACTAGCGTCAAAAATATATTTCAAGGGATAGAAATAAACGGATTATGCTTAAAGAAAATTTTGAATCCATATATTTTTATTAATGAACGTCAATATATTTAAGCTTTTTGTTTACTCACTCTCGTTTCCTCAACTTCGTCCAGTTTTTTTCCCTCCCTCCCTATAGCAGGTGGCTGTTGCATACACTATAACTCTTCGTCAAATAAAAAGAGGGCGTCAAAAGCTGAGACGCAGGCTTGTGCTATCCATCAACTATCCCTGCTATCCAGAGAAGGGTAGTCATGGGTCCTATCCATTTATTATCCATCTCTTTACAATAGATTTTTAGAAATGGTTTTTTTTTCGCTTGCATAGACGCATACTATACAGTATTTATAATGACAGCTGTCATTGATTAACAAAAAGCTCAACAATTTATGTAAACAATGTTGGACTTCCGTTTTTTTTTTTTTAGACAGTTTAGAAATTCGATCTTGTAACATTGTTAATTACTGTTTAGGGATGGGGGTAGCATTTTTACTTTTTTTAGTTTCGTACTTTCGAAAATAGTTCTGTTTTATTTGATATTTGGGAGTTTTTCGGGTTTCTTTCTATGGAAAACATGAATTGTTAAATTACTCACTAATTGATAAAAAGAATAATGTATCATTTTCGTTTTAGTATTGTGTAGTAAAAAAATTTTTTCTTTCGGATTTTTATTTATGTATTGTGAACGATTTAATCATAAAAATTGTCAAAAAAGCATCTGTTTCTAAACTTTGACTGCAAGCGTTTCTAACTATAAATAAATACATACATAAATTCAAGTCATTAATTTATTTGAATCATTTTCTATAGTAACAGAAACGATTTTAAGCACATTGTAATTTTGAAAGGTATTCAAATTTATTTTATTGCATTGCTCTTCGAGAAAACAAAGTTTACTATCGAGTTTAAATAATAACTCCAGTATATAAATTTACAAATTTTAACGCATGCAATTTCTATTCTTATACATATAATCTATTTATATTAATAATTGTAAATATAAAATATATCACATTCTTTCTAATTTAAATATGTTCTCTAAATTAAATATGTTAAATATTTAAATATGTAATTTTAAATATGTTCTCTTCTCCTATGAATTAAAACACAAAATAAAATGTTAATACATTTTATTTTATAAACGAGTTAAAATAAAATAACAAGCATACGTTTATTTTCCATAGCCAACAAAATAAAATTATTAATGAAAATAAAATAAATATTTTGTCAATAAAGTTTCTGCACATAGTACTATATTTATTTCTTTATATACTACGAAACAAGAAGCCAATATTTTGAGGAATAGATACTTTTAACATTAAAAACTCGTATTACAAAATTCTTGGTCTTTTTCTCACTGAAGATAAACTTTAGAGATAAAAATTTAATATAATTAATAAAGCTAAATTATCTCAAAAACCTCATTGTAAAAAAAATCATTAAAAAAAAAATACAATTATTTCATGAGCTAAGAAACATTATTTTTTCTTTAAGCGTTTCTTTAAGGTAAGCACTCATATTAACACATATGCAACAAAATCTAATTTTTGTAGACATTAATTAAAAACAATTTAGTGGAACTGTTTCATTACAGATATAATTTATCCCTTAATAAGAAGAATTATGATTAAATATTTTCATTAAGTAAATTAAAAAGCTACATTATTTATCATTTAATGCACAAAAGTTAGCTATAATAGTTAAAAGGTGTTTAATAATAGTTTAAGAAAGGCACGAATATAATCGCTTATGTTAATAAATTTGAAGGCATTATTTTCTTTTGAAAAAAGATTAATATATAAGTTTTTATTTTATTATATTTAATATATTATAATTTCTTCAATGTATGATATTAATAAATTAGAAATACAAAGGCAAAAAATAACTTACAGGGCATTATAAATAGTAATCTATCGTCCTGAAAGTTTATGTTTGGGCTTGCACAACATTTATAAGAGAAAATTAATTTACTTTAATATAAGAGATAAATAATTTTAATTAAATACAAATTTAATTAATCTTTATTTTTTATATTTCTTATGATTCAGTATTAATTTGTCTCACTTATTAACAATGCGCAGTCTAATGAATTCCGCATAAAACGAACACTTTGATTTTTAGGAAATTAGTTCACTATTGTAATTATTGTTTATTATGTTAAATAATTAAATTACATTATATTACGGAACTCTGTTTTCACTTCATAAAACTGTTTTTATAAATAGTCTTTTTTAAAAATTCATTACTCGCAGTTTTCTTTTACTGTGCATACAAAATACGCTTACCAAATTTGCCCCTCCCCCCACCCATATCTATTTCGAAAAGAATTGTATGTGTTCCACAAATTCTACCAACTGCTGCTGCCTAATAGAATACTATCCATTCTACCAGACAGTTTCAAACTTCTTCATTCAATTATACATATTGATATGGAAACCAGTATAATAATATATATAATCTATATGTGAAAAAATACATTATACTTCCCCCTTAAAAAATGAATGAATTAGAAGAAGGCGAGTTTGTAAAAATATACCAAAATATCAATTTCATTTAGGAAATTTTATCAAAATATTAATCAGAAACATTTGAAGTTTTCATCTAGAGGTCTAATAAAATATTTTTCCTCTGTAAACAACGAATGAGAGCTATAACATTTTCCAACAATACGGTCAAGTTAGTTACAAAATAATCTCATTTCTTCAACCAATTAAATAATATATACAATACAATAAATTATACAATCAAGTAGCTATACAATAAATTACGCAATGAAATAGTGTCTTTTTAGCATTATAAATGCAATGATATTAATGAGCAATTTCAAATCTGTTTAAATAGCTTGGAAATAGCTCAAAGCCTATAAGGAATTCTGTAATTTTTTCAAACCATTCCAGACGTTAATAAGAAATTAAGTCCTGAGAAATGATTCTTTTATCATTGTAACCGTCCGATCAATTTAATTTATCCTTTTTTCATTTAGCTATTCTATATTTTCTATGCTTATTCCCTGTTTTGTAGATTTCTTACGCATATATATAATTTTTCCATTATAAAGATATTATAAATGAAACACTATAAGCGGTGTTTTCCTTGTTGTTGTTAGTTCGTTCGTTATTCATTTTATTAACTCTTCATATTGTCAATCATCAGAAATCGTAAGTGAGTTTCAATTAATAGAACAAGCTAGAGCTATACGTCATTCTCTGGAAATAAAATTTCTAAATTATTTATTTACTGTTGAAACCAAGCTTGCTTTTTTTCGCAAATCCAAGTAGAAATTAATTCCTGGATTGTTTTTGGTTGTCTCATTAAAATAAGCACGTACATTACACGTGAAAACTAATTTGACTAAGATTTACATATTCAAATGGACTCTGAACCATTAAATATTTTCACATCAGAGATAGTAGTCGAAACTACTAATCGTTAAAATGAATTCCATATTTCTGACCATCTGTTTTTACTTCCTCTCAAATCATTGGAAGATCTGTCTTAAGTTTTCATTTCTCTTTTACCGCATTGGTCTGCACTTAAGGAGCTTATCCCTGATGCAGATATAAGCAATACTGTATAAATTTGAATTATAGAACACATCATGGTTAAGAACTTATTTCAATTATAGAACTTATTATGATTAAGAAACTGTTTCAATTATAGAATATGTTATGATTAAGAAATTGTTTCAATTATAGAACATGTCATGATTAAGAAATTATTTCAATTAGAACATGTCACTATTATGAAATTGTTTCAATTATAGAACATGTCACGATTAAGAAATTGTTTTAATTGCAGAGCATGTTATGACTAAGAAATTGACTCTTGTTGTACAAAACTCTTTGAGAAACAACTTTGTTGCACTTTGTTTACATCTATTTAATAAAATGTCGTAGAAATTTCACTTCATGAACACTGTGGGAAAATCAAAACAAAGAATTTCGATATAGAGTACAATAAGGAGAACTTTTTTACGAAGTCTGTTTTTAAGTAGAATGATTTTAAATATTCAGCGTAATGACTTATAGGTCACCTGCACGTTGCTATAGTAAAACCAACTGAAATATTTGCCAGAAATGTTCTTCTTTATATGAAATGTATTTTTTGATAGCACAAATTGATAATTAATTCGTCTATAGTTATTATTCCAAAGTTATTATAAATATTTCTTTCAAAGCACTTGTCTCTCTCTCACACACCTACTCTTATTTATTATTATGCAAATTACCTTAATAAATACCAGCTTCTATGTTATAATTCTAAAAATGATTTTTTCCATATGAACTCTAAATTTTTTAACTTAGTTAAATTATTATTTCTTAAAAAGATATGTAATTTATATATTTAAAAAATATTAGTTTTAATTAAAAATCATTTAATAAAGCAAATTTTCATGACATTATTAATTTAATTTATATCATATGCAACAAAAATATAAAAATAAATGTATTCAAAGGATTTTAACAAGAATAAGAATCGTCAGAAATATAAATCAGAAAGACTGGAAGAAAATAATCAGAGTAATAGGAAAACAAAATTCCTCCTTTTTCTTCTAAGAAATGGATGAAAGAAAAGAAAAACTTACCAGGAAAACTATAATTATAATTCCTAGATACACTTTTTTCTAAGATTTTGAAAAGTGATAAGGGAGTAGAAAAAGTAAGCAGAAAAATACACAAGTTAAATGAAAATAAAAAAGTTACTATAAAGCAAACTACTTTAATTAGAATAAATTAACTATTGAAAAAATCATTATCTTTAACTTGAAATGTTAGGTATTTATGATTAAAATAAGATTAACAAAAATATAATGCTATATTTTTGTTCATTTTAATATTATATATATATATACATATTCTTCCTTTTTTATTCTTTTAAGTAATACTTTTAATATTAAGCATTAGGCCTGACAACTAATATGGAATTCAGATTACCCTTTATAAAAAAAGGAATTAAAACGTTAAATAACACAAATTTAGAATATCTTTGTATATACTTCTTCCAATAACTTAATCGAACAAATGTAATTACAAATGTGACGTACGCAAAAGTGAAGGAAATTAAATTTAGAAGAAAATGAAAGAAATGAATATATCTTCTTTCTTACCTATCTTTTGTCTTTCCCTATTTTATCTAGTTTCCTTACCTTGAGGAATCTGCCATGAAATCGAAAAAAATCCGTATAATTAAAAGAATGGTCGCTTTACATCTCTTTTTCTTCCTTTAACGGCAATTTCCTCGCTTTTTATTATTATTTACATCAAATAGGAGGGGTAGCGGGGCACTGGCTGACAAGCGCGATTTGTTTTCCCCACCGCGAAGTGGAACACTCATAATGAATGCTTCTGGGCTGATCGTCTTGTCCTCCGACAGATATTATTGCCAGGCAATAAAGAAAATAAGAATAAATTCATCCCTCTATTATACATTTTTCTCACGGTACATTCGAATATGAAATTAAAACATGAAAAAGAAAAGAGGATGATGAAAAAATTTCCGAATGTGTAACTCTTATATGGATAGTCACTTTTTTTCTTCTTTACTTATTTTCTTCCTTTCCCTAGTTCCAATTTTCATTTGTGTGTTTTGCTCTTCTTATTTTTCTTTTTTCACCCACGCATACAAACTCTTCCGTTCCCTCGGGTTTGAGGCATATCAAAAAATCTATTTTCGCGAAATATTATTCGTAATTCTCTACGCGGAAATTTGAGTTGAAATAAATAAAAAAAATGATACACACATATCTAAATGGTTAAAAAAAAAAAGAAAAAGAAAAGAAATAAATGTGCAAATTGACAAAAAAATCGGAAAAAGGAAATGAAAATCTTCTGGAAAAGGCTTTTTTTTTTTTATATTCTTAAGAGAAGTGAAAATTTGTTAGTGTCAGTACAACCCCATTCTAGAATGCATTTTCAAGGAATGTTATTAGCTAGAGCATTAAGTGAATGCATATAAAGAATTTCCACAAAATATATTTTCATATTATGTAAATACATATTAAATAATAAAATATAAATATATAAGTAAACTTTTACGTTCTTGAGTATGTGCTGTTCAAGATAAATTGCTAATAAAGATTTTCATGTGATAAATTGATAAATGTATAAAATGAAAAAAATTATATAAAATAAATTATGAAATACATGTAAAAAAAAACAAGTAAAAATAAATTTTAAAATCAATTTTTGATATTTATATACAAATATAATAATTTTTTATCAACTTAAATTATATTTTTAGAGGAATTGAAAAAAAAATAATAGCATGTTGTCTAATAGGAAATCGCTCATTATTCTAAAATTTTATCGAGGAAGTAAAAAAAGGAAACACAAAAGGACAGAAAAACACTTTTTCTGTTGTTAAAACTTTAATAAATCAATTAAATAAGTAAAAGTATTTTTAATTAACTAGTTTATACCATTTTATGGGTAACATATTTCGATTAATTGCAGTTGTAGAATGATTATTTTTTCTTGTTATTTATGACACATGGACAAGCCAAACTCACCAGCCAATGGCTTTGCTAAAGTAATTCAGAAGCGTGCATTTTTCGTTTAACCACAGCACCACAAAAGTGAAATCTTGAAATGTAAAACTACAATTTTGCTCTAAGACTCTTCCAATAGATGGCACCACCAGAGAATTCACTCCCACAATTTTGGTATTCATCAGGAGGAGGAGGAAATTTTCTTCAGATCATTACACCCATGATAACTTCTCAAAGACAGACCACAGGACTTACGATTCCTCTGATTACACGTATATCGAAACACGTACACCACTGAAACACGTATATCAAATGCACTCGGTGGATGTTTGGCTGCATTGAGAGTCGAATTCACCCTTCCGGACAGAAGGTTGATGCTCTAACCTCTAGGTTACCACAACCTCTGAATAGACCGCGGTATCCTAGGGCGTCGTTTTCATTATCAAAAATTAGTGAGTTTGAAACCATGGCTTAACCGAAGATTCGTCGTGTTCGCTAATTACGACTAGGGGACATTAAAAATGGGCGTGGTTGCAATTTCCAACAAGTTAAATGATACCTCTGAGATTGGCTGGCCAAAAATTGGAGCTTCTGATTGGTCCTTGCTTCAACATCACGAAGACCTCACCGGCTGCTTCCATCTAACTGGTAGAACCCAATCCTCTGCTACGTACATTGAACCATGCTCGTTCAACAGCAACAACAACGGCTTCTGAATCATAATTTAGAAATACTTAATCTAAATTGATCTCAACTAAACTAATTTATCATTATTACAAAAAATTTTTCTTAAATTAGTAATTAAAAATATGAGTTTTCTGAAGAACTCGCAAGCATTTTAAAGAATATCTTAAAATAAAAAAAAAATCCTTTTGTCGTATAATCAGAAAAAAAAGTTTACAAATATTTAGATTTCTGCAGTTATTTGATAATTTTTTTTAAAAATGATAGATACATCATTGTTCAAATAAGAAACTGTCAAATTTTAAATTAGAGCTTTTAATGGAGTTTCATTTAAACAAGTACTTTTGCTTTTAAATTTGAATGACAATATTTTCCAGTAAAAAAGTTACTGTAGTAGTAAAGCTTAAGAAATATTATTACATTTATTCAGCAGTTACCAACCTGGATATTTTAAATCATGACTAGTTCCTAATTAAATATTTTCAAATTTTACATTTAATTTCAGTATGATTTTGAATACATTTTGTAACATATATTATTTTGAAAAATGCACGTTGAAAATCTAAAAATAAAGTCATATTTTATTAATTAATTAAAATATGAACCTTTTGTAGAATATCTTAAAGTATAGAAAACAATATTTTTAATTTTCCTTCCTATTTAAGAAACTTTTCTTTTACATCAAAAAATACAGAATACATAAATTTTGATTTTATTTACATACACATTATGAACTTTTTTATTAATAACGAAAAATATAAATTCTTAATGATTTTTACTAATTAGCTTCCAAGACTTTTCAATAAAGAGCAAAAACCTCTATTCTCTTACACAACGCATATTTTAAAATTGTGTTGGAAATTTATATTTAACTGATATTTTCAAAAATTCATTAAAAATATAGGGTAATGGGTAATTTAAATATAAATAACAAAACAGGTAAATTAAACTAACAAAATTGTCAAACTGTTTCCTGTTCTTAATTATATTCTACAATATATTTCAAAAGAATACCAAAAACTTAATAATTCGCAACTATTAATTAAACATTACACATAAAACATCATTAATAATTAATTTCAAAAATAAGTAAAAATTCAATCCACTACTAAAAATTTTTCTCTCTATTCTCAACGAATTACTTTAAATTGAATACTTGATTAATAAATTGCTAACAACCTGGAAACTATATAATATAATAATTTGATTATTGCAGAGACATTTTGCGGAGAATTATGACGTCATTGCAGCAAAAAATGTTAAAGAAAGATACTAAATAAAACTATAATTATTCATAAAAACTCGTGTATTATTGAGTAGCGAATCACTTGAAGGATTATTGCATCCAGTCTGTAAAAATTTCATTTCCGGAAGACTTAACCACTATTTTAAATAAAATAAATTTATATTTTCTACGAAGTTTTATTTTTATAGAAAGAAAAGAATTCGGTGTAGAATAGGGTAACCCTTAGTTTGGCAAAACATTTGGTGGTCACTATTGGCGATAAAATTTAGTTTTTGGTAAACCTGGTATTTTCTGCGTTTTAGGGTTGCTGTTTTTTGTCTCACATTGTGGCGCCTATCTTGGCATCAAAAAAATTGCCAAAAAAATTATCAAGGTGTATCTTTAAGCAAGTTTTTACCAAGGAAAATGATTAAGAGTTGAGAAGATACTTGAATATTTTTTACAGTTATTAAACATTTTATAGGCACAGTTACTCTATTGGTTTTTCAAAAAGTTTCAATACATTTGCTTGTTTTAATTCATTTCAATTACATACTAAAAATTCACAGTCTTATCTAGGAAAATTGATTCTTCGTAATATTTAATCTAATTATCAGATTAAATAATATTTGTTCAATGTAATAACTCATATAAACATTGCCTTATCAAAAATCTTTAAACGAGAAATCAAGAATCAAGCTTTGTGCAGAAGACATATTTAAATTTGTGATGTACATCAGAAATGAAATTAATTAATTATTTAATATTATGAAGTTGATATTTTCTGCTGTTATAGTTGAAACACACCTTGATTGAAGTTGCGCATGAACAAGTTTTACCTTTGAAATTAAGGTAACTCTAGGCATACATATCACATTAACAAGTGGAATATGCCAATCATCTCCAAATATGGGAAGATATTCAATGACTGTATATACAATTGATCGAAATTTGTATAGAAAACATATAAACCTACAGCATTTATGAATTTCATGTTCAGTTCATGGGCCATGGTAGCCTAGTGGTTAGGGCATTAGCCTTCCATTCGGAAGGGTGTGGTTCGATTCCCAATGCTACCAAAGACTAACCGACTACACGCGATATACGTTCTCGTTAAGCCTGTGGAATCGAAAGTCCTGCGGTTGGTAGTTGATCAGTTACCATAGATGTAATGGTCTGAAAAAATTTCCTCCCCATCCAGATTAATGTTAAAATTGCGGGAGTGGATCCTCTGGTGGTGCCATCTATAGGAGGAGTTTAGAGCAAAGTCATACTTTCACCTTCATGTTACTCTGGTTAAAAGAAGGACGCTCCCTACTGACTTAAATTCGCATAGCCAATGGCATAGCGAGCTTGACTTGTCCAAGTGTCATCAGTAAAAACAACAACAACATGTTCAGTTCCTAAATATTGTGGGTTGATATGTATCTCCCAATATTCAACATTAACCTCAATTGTCATGTCTTTTTGTTTACTGAAATTATCTCCCATTCAACTTTAGCAGAATCTTACAGTACAGTCTCTTATCAAATCTTCAAATACAATAACCATTATTTATTTTACTTTTTTAAACGTCATCGTATATTTGGTATAAATCACCTTAAATCAACATATTCATTATTCGAATGACTTATTTCTTGTCAGCCTCCTTTTTGGAGCTTAAAATATTAATCCTGTAAAAAAATAATTGAAAAATGAGGAAAATTATACATTTCCCTGGTATCTTATTCTTTTCTCCTATGAAAATTCTTCTTATTAATAATAATAAGAAGAATTTTCATTATTATTATTAAAGTGTTACAAATATTTTTATTTTAGTTTTTCTCTTTCTTCTTTTAGGACACTCTAGAGGGCTAAAAATGTCTTGAACCAAACTCAGTCATGTAGAAGAGACTCTTGCGAATATTTTTATACATTAATATACGAGATACCATGGTTAAAGTCATAACACTCCTCATTTTTCTAAAATTCTATCAAAAAGGACACAAAATTGACTTGTTAAAGGGGGGTGTGATTAGAACATTTTTGGTGGCTAGAAATGTCTGGAGCCAAACATACATATTTTCTTAAAGGGCTACTTTTGTCCTTAAGTCAATATCTGTTAATATTCTCTTCTTCCTAATTAATATGTTACTGATAAAATTACATCATTCTCCGAATTTTAATTATTTTCTTCATAATATAAATTTAATTTCTTATATAACCCTTTTTTAAGCATATTTCATTCCTGCGTTCTTTAATCTTAATGAAAAATTATTAACCTTTATTACTTTTTATTTAAATAACAATTCATGTTACTGTGAAATATCCTTGTCTGAATTCACACATAATTCAGCTGAATTTTTTCCTTATTTTCATGAAGAATTTTTTATCCTATTATTATCAATTTTTATATTAACTCACTTAAGGAAAAAATTTCCAAGTACCAGTGATGATATTTTTGATTACAAATAACACCTCCCCTTTAGACTTCACGTTCACTCACTCTGTAATAATACAATGTAGTACTCTTATCGTTTTCATAAAACAATTAAATCGCAGACGATCGCTTAACTATCAATCAATTGCTTTGCCGAGATTTACTTTCTTAAGCCAAGAACTTTTCTCTCAGTCTCTCGAGAATTGATAAATCGGAGGCGGCCATGAGGAATGACTTGTCCGCGAGCTCAGAAACCCTATTAATCACGAATGACAAGAGCTGGCGTCACGTGTCAAGTCTGCAGCAGCAAAGCCTGCGCTTCGGGCGCAAGGAAAAATGAATATATAAATACCAAATACGTCATTCTGCTGCCCACCTGTATTGACGGGGAACATATGAGAACAAATATTTCTTGGAAAAGCTTCACCCCCGCGGCTGTAATATGTGATATGAATAAATCAATGCTGATCTGGAGATAATTGTTCACAGAAGAATTCTTTGTGTTATTCTAATTATGTATTTATTTCCTTTCTGCAGGTATCTGGTATGAATGTTTTTTAATTAGTTCATACATACTAACATTTAATAAAATAATGAATTCATCTTTTCATATCGTTTTAAACAATTTAAACTTGAATTTATTAATTGTTAAAATATCAGCAAAAATTAAATAAGTATAAAGTAAATTGCGCAATATATATATATATATATATAATTCATTTAAAATTATAAAACACTTAAATTTTATAATTTTATTTCACTTAAAACTGTTTGTTGTTTCCTGGTGGAGCAAGACATAAGATTCTTTTCGCGGAGATCACTAAACCTGAACTCAAGGAAGAACCCATTGTTACAAAATGGAACTTAAAGAAGGCAAATTGGCAAAAATATGCTGATTTTACTGACTGTCTCCAAGGAGACTATGCTCTTGATTACAACAATGATAAAGCTCTTAACCGTATCATTATTGCTATTCTTGAGTGCGCAAAAGCTTGCATTCCAAGAGGACACAGGAAAGGATCAAAATCTTTTTGGAACGATGAAATCCAATCTCTGCGGGAAGAGAGAGATGGAGCAAAAATTCTTGCTAAATCCACTACTTGTCTATACAGTCTAGACAGACTGTATTTATTTAAGACAAAAACAAGCCCTACTCAAAAAGAATATTTTAAGTTCTAAATGTGCTTGTTGTAATAAATTTCTTACTGACTTGGTAAAGATGGAACTAAGGCCTTTAAACTTTTATCCACTCTTAATGGAAAAATGATCCAACCTTCTCAAAATCCCATTGATTCTTATGGAAAGCTTTTGACCTCTGACAAAGATATTGGTGATACTTTTTGCAGTTATTTTCGCAAAATTAGTAATTTTAGACCAAAAGCAAAAATTTGAAAAGACGAAATAAAGCTAAACTCTATAAGCGACTTCCGGTCATACTTCTTTTTTGTTCCCTTCTTCAATGAAGAATTCAAAAATGCGTTAAGGCATTTAAAGCGCGGTAAGAGTGCAGGACCAGATAAGATTTTACCAGAATTTATCCTAAAACTCGGCTTGAAAGCCAAGTCAAAACTTTTAGAATTTATTAACAGAACTTGGGGTTTAGTACTTCCGGCTTTATGGCAAAAAGCTAACATTATTCTAATCCTGAAACCAAATAAAGATTCATCTGACCTAAATTCGTTTCGACCCATTTCTCTGACCTGTATCTTGGGCAAGCTGACTGAGAGAATGATCGTTGATAGATTACAGTTTTTTCTTGGCGATAAACTATTTGTCTCTGAGAGACAAGCTGGGTTCAGAAAGAACTTTAATACTACGGAACAAATTGTCAGACTCAGTCAACAAATCAAAGAGGGTTTTCATAGAAAAGAAAATACTCTTGCAGTCTTTATTGACTCTAAATCATCGTTTGACCGTGTTTAGCGAAAACTGTTGCTAAAGAAGCTTCGTGAGATGGGCATCTCTGGCCACCTTTTTAAATAGATCTTTGATTTCCTCTCACAACGTTTTATTAACGTAAATTATGGAAATGCTTGATCGAGTTTCGGGCAAACTGCTCAGGGTTCTGTTTTAAGCCCTGTTTTGTTCAACTTGATGATTAATGATCTCATATGCAGCATCTCGAAGACCTGCCCTAATGTTAAAGTTTTGCTATATGCGGATGATCTGGTCCTTTGGACAACTGGCACCAACTTTTAAACATTAGAGAGGGTTATGAATTCTACCCTGGACTTTTTATTGAAATGGACTAATGACAATGAGTTCTCTGTCAACATTGACAAGACCGATTTTGAGCTTTTTACTTTGAGTACTAAACAGCATCAGATTATTTTAAACTTTGATGACAAACCACTTCAGAGAACTGATTGTGCTAAATACCTCGGTATTCTTTAAGACCCAAAACTCACTTGGAACAAACAGGCCTCAAAAATCACTGAAAATGTCTCAGGCAGACTTAATTTATTAAAAAGACAAGCTGGTGTTAAGTGGGGTGCCACTCAGGATGTTTTGGTCACGACTTTTAAATCTTTTATCCGACCGGTCTTCCATTATAGAGCCGAAATTTTAATCACTGCCTCAGATACAGTTTTATTGAAACTCAATGTCTCTCAAAACAGCCCTCTTAGGCTTATCACTGGTGGAGCCTTCTCAACTCCAATGCCAGCTTTGGAACTTCATACTGGCCTTGACTGTTTGCACGATAGGAGAGTTTTTGCTAGTTTGATTCTTGATGAAAGGTTAGTACGTAGGGAGGGTTTTGGGACTAACTATCGACCAAGCACTTTGAGACTAAAAACACAACGAACATTTTTATCAGAATTCCAGAGAATTTCCAGCTCACTTGGCATTCCAAGTAATAGACCCCTTACAGCCAGACCCCTGTTTTCCCAGGTATGCTGAAATATGCCACTCCTGTCCTAGACCTTATCCTTCTTGTCCAGAAGGGAGTCTCCCCTCAGGCAGAACTCAGGGCTGCTGCTCTTGCAACTATTAATGAGAGATACCCACTCGACAATTGGATGCACATTTATACTGACGGATCAGCTGAGAGAAGTACTGGGAGAGCGGGAGCTGGTGTCTTCTCCAAATTTTTCCAATTCAAAGAGCCTTTGGGAAAAAACTCAGACAATTTTGATGGAAAAATGTATGCAATTTACATGGCTCTCAAAAATTTTTTAGATTTCTCGGAAAAGAAATTTGTCTTTCTTGTTGACTGTCAGACTGCCATTCATACAGTAGCAAATTATACTCTCCTACCTACATCTATAGAATTTAACTGTAAGACCATCATTAACACTTTACTATCTGCGGGAAAGGAAATTACTTTACAATCGATCCCTAGACATTGCGGCTTGCCTGGTAATGAAAAAGCAGACAATCTCGCGAAAGAGGCTTCTTTTTCAAGCCCTCCAGATACTCCTACTAGCCTGAGAAATGTCAAACTCCTTCTAAAACGGATTATCCATCACCAACGAAAAACTTACAAACTTGCGAAAAAGAATGCAGTTGATGCCTCTTGGAGGACCCTGTTGAGCTCATGTATTCCCAGAGATCTACCTAGATCTATAGGGGTCTCCTGCTTCAGTTTACTTACTGGGCATGATTTTCTCCAGAAACATCTACATCACATTGGCCTTGTGGATTCACCCGACTGCACTTTATGTAGGGAACATGTTGACACGGATGGTGAGCATCTTTGAAAATGTTCTGCCCTCCAGGAAGCCCTGGAGGGCAGAACATTTTCAAAGATGCTCACCATCTTCTCTTCTTCACATTTCAAGACGCTCTCCACTCCTGGAGATACTTCATTTATTTATAGGACTGCAAGACTTATTATGCTCGAAAGAGCCAACATAAGGACGTAATAAAATATATGTATATATATATATATATATATATATATATATATATATATATATATATATATATGTATATGTATATATATATATATATATACAGGAATAGATTATTGAATATTAATGTGTTTATTTTTAGTCAATAATTATTTGCCACTTTAAAAAATATCTTTTTAACAAACACAAAGTAATTTCTGTCTTTAAATCCTAGCATGCTCCCATTTTTTTTAGTATGAGTGAAATATCTTGCTCCCAAACATTCACTATAAATGCATCAAATATTTTTTTTATTTTATTTTATTTTCGTAAATTGTAATATACAGCTACCTCATAAACTGAATGATTAGCACACCAGCTTAGAGTTTGGGGGGCTCGATAATTCATTGTGCTTATATAATTGTAGTGGTCCGGACTTCACTTACGCTGTAGTTTTTATTAAAATTAACGCTGTGTAAAAAGTGATGTAGATTGCAGTGACTGAATAAAACACAGAAAAATAAAGCAATTTTTCAGCTTCTGCCTAATCATATGAATCATTACGAACACCTTCATCAGAAATAATCACATGAAAATGATATTTTATGTGTAAATAAAGACCGTTAAGCGTCAATCTAAATTAAACATTAATATCTGTATTAATATTTTCAAATTCAATTGCAGTTGTTACATAATTTTGATACCTCTTTTTGTTTTCCAAATATAATTCTGAATGAAATTAATAATTACTATTTTAAATGTTTCGCCACTAAAACATTTAATTTATATCGCTTCACTAACATTCCAGTTAGTTTAAAAATAATTTTGTTTATCTGAAAAATCATTTTGTTTACCTGAAAAATAGTTTTGTTTACCTAAAAAATCATTTTGTTAGTTATTATTTTTTTGTGTTTTATTGCTGTCTTATTGATAATTTCTAATATAATTTAAAAACCCCAAATAAAGCATTTCTTTAATTTAGTTTTCAATGTACTTATTTAAAAATACAGGGTGTCCCAAAACAATCGCATAAACTCTGCACAGCTAGATTCCTCGATGGGAGTACATAAAAACTTCCCAAAGAAGCGTTCCTGTACGATTCACAGTTTACGAGAAAAATACGAAAAACAAATTTTGACATCACTTCCGGTGTAAGAAAAAACACTTTATTGAACATATCAACAGCAGTATATGCACAATTTGAAGTAGATGTTCAAACTGTCCGTCTTGAATATCGAGGCAGGCTTGAGCACGCCGTGGAATGGCTGTCATTCCACGCTGCAGCATTGCTGGGTCAACCGGAGTATAAGCAGCGTGCAGAAGAACAACTAAGTCCATTGGTGTTGGCACTACGTCTCGATACACCAGTTTCTTGAGATGGCCTCATAGGAAAAACTCCAACGGGGTATTCCATATCCAGCCAACCACGTATAGGAGCACAGAAATGCACCGGAGCCCCATCATGCTAGAACCAAAGACATTTCCATTATATTGGTCTTACATCAAGTACGTGTCGTAGTAGTCACGAATAAAATACTTGGCCACCATACGAAGATTACCGGTAGCTGCAAGATGCAGATTTTTATATACCAATTTAAGGATGTCTTAGTAATTCCATGGCGCGCGCATGCATGACGCAATATGTGGGGCGAGCGTTTTAAACATTATCGTCTGAAAAGATATGCATATATTGATGTTGATATGTCCAATACAGTATTTTTTCTTTCACTGGTAGTGACCACATAATACTTATTTATTTTTCTCGTAAACTACGGAACGTACAGGAACGTTTCCTTGGGCAATTTTTATGTACTCTTAACGAGGAATCTAGTTGTGCAGTCGTTTTGAGACAAACTGTATAAATTTTAAACAGCTATTATAAAATATTAGTATTTCCATTTAGTAATATACTATTGGATGAGCTGCTAGATTCCTCACCTAATCTTTGCTTCAAAACAATAATTGCATTGGCAAATGTTGCAAGTTGTTCCTCAAATTATTGAGTCAAATAAAACTGAATTTGTAATACACGATTGCTGTAGAAAAAAATCTAGGAAAATACAATGAATAATAGTACATAAAACTTTTTACATGATTTTTCTTACTTATAAATAAAACTAAAAAAATATGTCTGAAAATATTCTTTGAGATTATTAATGTAAAGCTTATAACATAATTACTAAAAACAGTGAATTTCTAATCTTCAAAATTTCAACACTATTGAAAACGTTGCTTTTCTTTTGTATCATCTTATTTTAAGGATATTAAATAACTCAACATTTATTACTTTACATTGGTTTAAAATCGATTTACAAATGTGCGCTATTTAATAAAATGATAATATTTTAAACAGTTTATGTGTAAAATCATGAAAAAATTAGAGAGGGATATATCTAAATATTTATCAATAGACTTAAAAGTTTGTTGTTCATTTTTGAATAATTTTATTAAGTAAGAAACTATGATTTTATAAATGTATATTGGCTTATAAGAATCATAAAGATATATATGTTTATATATATATATATATATATATATATATATATATATATATATATATATATATATATTGTTTTTAAATAAAAAGGATTCCTAGTGAAATTTTCATATTTGACAAAAATTAAATGAGTATATATATATATATGTATGTATGTATGTATGTATATATATGTATGTATATATATATACATATATATATATATATATATATATATATATATATATATATATATACATATATATATAATATATATACATATAATATATATATACGAGGGTCACTCTGAAATTGTTGAGATACAACTAGGTCTTTAAAGCTGTTCTTTAAAAACCTAGTCATTTGATTGGTACAGCGAAAATTTTAGGTGTGTTCAAAGTAGTCTCCTCCAGCATCAATGCACTTTTGTAGACGAATTTTATACAGATTAAATATCTCAAGCCATTCATTTCTTGGAATAGATGAAAAAACGCATTTATAGCCACATCAATCTCTTCTTCTGAAGGAAAACCACGTCCACGTAAGTTCTTTTTTAGATTAAAGAATAATCAAAATTCGCACATAGCTAGGTCAGGTGAATACGGTGGATGTTCGATCTCTTTAATTTGCTTTTTGTTTAAGAAACTCAACTATTAATCCGGCTGTATGTGAAGATGCATTGTCATTGTGAAGCATTAGTCCCCTAACATTCACTTCTTGTAGAATTTTTGGAAGGCATTTAGTGGTATACCAGTTTGCTATTACTGTCTTCTGTCCTTCCAACTTGATGGCTTTGACCAATCCCGTACTTCTGAAGAAAACGGCATACATCACTTTTTTCAGTGCGCGTTGTTTTTTCACCATTGTGTACATATCATCACCTGTTACAATTTTAGAAATGATGCGGTGGCCACCATCATTTAACAATTTAAGAGTTTCTTTACTGATTCTGACACGCTCCTCTTTTTGGTGCTCAGTTAGATGATGGGGAACCTAACGGCAAACTACTTTTTTCATATGCAATTCTTCATGAATGATTTTGTGTATGTCTGCGGATCCAATGTTAAGTTCCTTCTGTATCATTTGATAGGTGCAGCTATTATCATCCATTAACATTTTTCGTACGGCAGACACATTATCCAGGATTATTGCCGATGACGGCCTTCCTGTTTGTTCTTCATTCTGAAGAAAATTGCGACCTCTTCTAAATTCTCTAAACCATCTGAATACAGTAGTACGAATTGGAGATTCATCACCAAATGCTAATTGCAACCGTTGAACGCATTCTTCTTGATTTAATCCTGCCTTAAAATCGTAGAAAATCATAGCGCAAAAATGTTCTCGCGTCCACTCCATTTTCTCTTCTGTTTCAAACTTACTCTACGCTAAACAAATTGAAAAAAGTCAGTAATATATCATCTTCTGGGTTAAAATACTTTGTATTTTCAAATTAAACCGTTATTTTTACTTTACAAATTCTCGTCTGCGCGTATCTCAAAAATTTCAGAGTAACCCTGGTATAAATATATAAAATCATTTAATTTTTGCGGTGAAATAATTAAATTTATCAGTTTATACGTGCGAACTTTCAAAGTGTAAATTTAAAAAACTTTTCTGTTTCATTGTAATAAAATATTTAGTTTCATATCATAAAATGTATTATAATTAAATTAAAAATAAGATCTTAAATGTAAATAACATAACTTTCTCTGCAGGTCAGAGACATTTTCGCATTTTTAATATAAAGTGCAGTTACTACTAATTTCTATTTAATAAAAAGCAAAATTTGCTTACACTAATAAATCTCACGATTTTTTTTCTAAAACAGTGTTAAATTAAATTTTAAATAATGTATAGTAACAGAAGCAATTTTATTTTCAATTATTCGTCTTGATTTCTAAAAAGTGTAAAGTGATAAACATCTAATCCTATTTTACGACCAAAATTTTTTGATTTTGGTGTTAATCTATTAATGAGTTATGGTTTACTCATAGGTAGTTAATTTATATAAAGCATAAAATCACTCAGTTAAATAATTCAACCTAATTTATTTCAATGAATCAATTTATTAAAAGACTATTTAATCCTATTTTTCTCAATTAGGATTAAAATTACATAATTGGTTTTGAATTTAATTATGGTATTTTAATCCTCATTATACTGAATCCCAATAATTGCTATTTCATTAAAATAGAAATTATCGTTAAATAAATAGCAGTATAAAGTATACAATAAAAATAATATGATTTATAGGTGCTTAATAATAAAGACATATTCATGTGAATTCATTCTAAGAATCCAATCATTTGGGATTTTATGGCTAGAAATCTTAGTTGCATGTGTTTACCTTTTTATATGTATTTTAATGATTAAACTCTAAATTAAATTCACGATTTAGACCTCATACGATTTTTTGCTGAATTGAATGAACAAGATAAATGTTGGGAAACATTTATTAAAATATAAATTTTTGAAATAGAAGTTACACTTAATAAATAAAGTTTACTTACTAATAAAATTTTGATTTTGAATAGAATTTATATATTTGAATAAAAATTTGTTTACTTTTTCTGTCTGTAATTTCTATTTTAAAATCATTAAGAGAATTTGAACCGTTCCATATACATGCATATGTACAGTGTCTTATTGTAAATTAACAAAAATTCTCCCCACGAATTTAAAATGGTTAGACTTAAAAGAAAACTATAATATATTCTGCAAAAACCTGGAAGTTAATACACAGCATTATTTTTAAAGCATAAAATCAGCATAAACTAAACTAACAGATTGGGCCAATCTGCATAACTGAATATTCTTTCAAGAAAACTAGTCTTTATTTAAATCATAAAAGAGTCGCACAGAAACTCATAGGACATTCAAATGTTATTTTCGAAATTTGCAAATGATGCATAATATAATAGCAAATATTTAGTGTATTTCTTTTCTTTTCAAAAAAAATAGTTAAACATTTGTTCATATTTTATTTAATTGCTGATATACCATCTATGCCAATGATTCGCAATTTATAGTCAGCAAATCAGCTAATATCCGCCAACAAATATGAAATTTTATCGTCACTAGGCTATTTTTATCGTCACACACACTATTTTTATCGTCTATTAGCAGCACTTATTTATTTGATTTGAACACTTTACAGTGACTAAAACTCTAAAGGAGTATGAACAGAACACAAAATTGAACATAGGTTTAATTATCATATTTTAATAACCTTATACGTTTATATTTGCTGTTGTTGCAAAGATTAAATGCCAAAATAGAAAGAAAAGCCTGTTCGAATTACCATTATATCCAAATACTGATGGTAAATCTACAGAAAAAATATACCAAATCAAACCATTTATATAATTTTGATCATATATCTCTGCTTAAAATTTGAATTTATTGTAGGGTTACGTTGAAATACACTCGTATCCATAAATTAAGGATAATACAAGTTCAGGCATAGAAAGAGACAGAAGCAAAAAAAATGTTACTTATTTGTAAAATCTGTTTATTAAATAAAAGGTAAAGAACAAAAAAGATGCTACATGTTTGACATCATTAAAAAAATTGCGATTTTTGCTCCCTTTAGTAAATTTCAAAAAAGAACCTATTTACAAAAACAAATATAACGTGGTTGGTATGATGGTTAATATATAATATGCCAATCAGACGAGGCAATATTTACCGTACAATGTCTAAGCATACTGAGAGACAAATTATCGATCTGATCTTGGGGACTTTTACACAACTCATTAAACAATGCTCTCCAAATTTCCAAAAGACATGTAGAAGGAGTTGACAGGCTGCAATTCATTGGCCAAGCATGTCCCACACATGCTCTGTTAGGTACAAGTCCGGTGAGTATGCTGGCCAGTCCATACGGGTCATATCCTCCAATTGAAGGCATTCGTCTACAATGTTTGCATGGTGAGGACGGGCGTTGTCATCCATAAACAGAAATTCTGCACCCATGGCGCCACGAAACAAAAGTGCATGTTGTTCCAAAATGACATCCCAATAGATGTGGCCTGTCATAATTACATTCTGAGCAAACAGGTTAGTTCTGGAAACCAAAATAATTCCCCCCCCAAACGAGCAAAACATCTCACAAAACCACTGTTTCGGTGTCCACAATATATGCTCTCTACTCCTGGCTAACCACCTACGGTTAGTAGACGACAGTAAGTTGCGATAAGTGAAATACATCTGTCAGGGCTACGAGCATATAGACTAATGTGCCCTAAGCGTCTGTACACGGTCTGCCTTGAAACTGTCGTACCGATAGCTTAAGATAGCTGACAAGACAGGTTTAATTCTGTGATCCGTCTGTTTCTTTTGACAGTAACTGCCAAATACCGGTCTTCATTCAGGGTTGTAACTCGGGGGCGACCTGTGTTGTAATGTCTACTCACATTAGCATCATCTTGGAACCGTTGTCAAAGCCTGGACATGACACTCTGGACGATTCCAAATTTCTTGGATACTTCCAGCTGGGTACGTCCACATTCCAGATTGCTGATAATTCTACCACGTAAAACATCATCCAAATGCTTCCTACTTTGTGCCTTAACTATGCGGTTATTGCCCTGAAAGGCTTTTAAAGCGCTTGTGAACAATTTTACTTCTTTGCCACCATTCCTTATATACCTCTCTTTTACACTCTTGTCATGTGGTTTCTTTTACACTCTTGTCATGTGGTTTCTTTTACACTCTTGTCATGTGGTTTCTTTTACACTCTTGTCATGTGGTTTCTTTTACACTCTTGTCATGTGGTTTCTTTTACACTCTTGTCATGTGGTTTCTTTTACACTCTTGTCATGTGGTTTCTTTTACACTCTTGTCATGTGGTTTCTTTTACACTCTCATCATTGCGGAGCCATCTGGTGGGTTCTAGTAATTTGCGTATTATTCTTCAAGGTGTATGTGATAACTCTACACGTGAAATTTTTATTTTAGATTTGAATTATACTTAATTTATGGATATGAGTGTATTTTGGGTAGTATAAGTTTTAAAATTATATTTAACGTAAATTAGGAGTGCTTAAAGATGTCTCTTACGGCATTAATGCACTTCTATAGACAAATTTTACAAAGATTAAATATCTCAATACCTTCATTTCCAAGAAATTAAGGAAATGAGGCAAAAAGTAATAGTTAAAAATCAATTTATAACCTTCTTCAAGCTTATGTTTGATATAAAAACGATATTAATGAAAGTTTTTTTTAGGTATAAAAATAGCCACAATTTGTACATAGCTAAATCAAGCGAATAGTGTGGATGTATAAATCCCCTAACATTCCTTTTTTAAAGAATTTCTGAAAAACAGTAGCGTGCCAGTTGGTTCTTATTGTCCTCAATTCTTCAAGCTTAATGGTTTTGATCAATCCTTTATATTTTCATTTCCAAAAAACATTATATTTTACTTTTTTATGTAATGTTGCCTTTTCACCAAGTAGTTGAAACGTGGGAGTGGGATCTTTATCAAAAAGTCATATTTTACTTTCAGCGTCTTGGAATTTCAAAATATATCTGTGTTTCATATTGCCAGTAGCAATTTTAGAAATAATAAGAGACTCAACAAGTTAAGTAATTTAAGGATATTTTTTTATTCTGAATGTTCATCTCTCTGACACTAAGTGAAATTACGAATAACACTATAACAAACCCTTTTTCCATTAAACTATTTTTCAAAAATAATTTTATATTTATATCGGCAGATCCAATGTTAAACTTCTTTTATATAATTCAGAAAATAAAAAGATTATCACACAGTTAAAATATTTTCTGTATAGTAGGCTTATAGTTCAACTGCTAATTTTTTATTTTAATTTCACTTTAAATTTATAGAAAATCATAACACAATAATATTCTGATATTTTCGCTTTTTTAACTCTATATTTTCATTTACTTCAAAGTTATGCTTCAATAAACTACCTGCGATAAGCCAATAAAACCATCTACCGATGTAAAGAAAACCATATATTTTAAATTGTAACCATTAATTTCATCAAACCATTAAAAATTTTTAGAATGTGTGATACTCTTAATCATACGTATTTAAGTAACTTGCATTATCAGCCAGAAAGTCTTTCTGGAGTGTCACTGGTGCAAGGCTGATCAGGCCTCCCCGAGACATGACTGTCTGAATTTTACTGTGAACGAGATTTTAGATATTTTACTTTATTTTTAATTTTTTAATGATTTTTGGTTTTATGGAGATTGCTTAGTTAGCTTCACCGTCTGGGATTTGAAACAACAACAATAAGCATTATTTAATTTTATAACATGAAAAAATTACATTTATATCATAAAATTAAATAATACAAAATATCTCTTTCCCTTTTTTTCTTATACAAAATGAATTCCAAACAATCGAAAATCTATTAAAATTTAAAATGCCTAAATAAAATGATAAGATATTTACATACCTATTCCTTATGCATATCATCAATATTACAGAACAATGAGGAGGCTCTTTTTGCAGCATTTTATTTAAAATAAGTCCAATTAAATAAGAATAGTATAATACAAGGATAATAAATGTTTTATTTGATTATAACTTTGTACTCCTACATTCTGCTTACAAACATTGAAAATCAGTTGGATCAAGTACCTATCAATAATATTTAAATACAACTGTTTATCAGAAAAATATGAAAGTTGAGAAATTTATATTTTTAAATCCGTACAAAAACGTCAATTTCGACCAAAAATGATAAATTTATTTTATTCTTTCATTAAATAAGGAATTTAAATAGCTTTCCAAAACAGGTTTGTTTTTGTCTCTACGTTAATTAGATTCCGAGATATGAAAGATTTCGTAAAGATTGGGAAACCAAAAGTGGCGACATTTAAAGCACCAGAAGTGGGCGTTTAAAAAGCCAGAATGATGTTAAAAATTAGTTTAAACAGTGTTTAATTTTCAAATATAAATTTATTAAAATCTTTTAAAAGATGTATAAAATTAATACTTTTCTGGAAATCAATCAGCAAATCAAATAAAAATTAATCAGCAAATATAAGAATTTCTTATAAAGACAGGATACTTTAACCTCTAAATGCGATTTTCTCAGGTTTTTGCCTATAACTGGTCCGCTTCAAAAGTGATAACTCAAAATATTTTCATAAAATCACTATGAAATTGCATGAGTTTCATTTGTATATTATGTTCTAGAGAATGTACTTAAATAATTTTAATCACTTAAAATTATTTCTCAAATTATGGCCTGTTATTCGAATGATGGCACAAATATTTGGCTAAAATTTCAGTATAAATATTCAACTGGCCGTAATTTTTTTTAACAAAACCTTAAAATTTTAGTACATGCTCTAGATAACAACAAATAGATTTTTTGGTATTAATTTTTTTCAAATAAGTTTAATAGTTTTTAATGTAGAACTTTTTAAGTTTTTTTTAAAAAATGCTTAAAATTTTAGACATATTTAACATTTCTGACTAATAATATTGGCATACATCAAATATTAGTAGCTCAATATTAATGTTTTCTTAAATTAGATAAGAAAAAATGGTTACAATGTATATATGAAGTGTATTTCAAAACCATTGATCCGAACGTATTCGGGTACCTTAATTCAGATTTATTACTAAATAAAATCAAAACATATTGAAATAATAAACTCTCATCTTTACGCTTTCCATTTTTCTATTTTTATGGATGTTCATATATGTCATTTTCTACATAGTCTATTTAATTCGCTTGATCACTTCTTTTTATTCTGTCTTTAAAAAATTAAAAATTTATTTGAAATGAAATAAATTTTTAATTTTCTAATATTTGCTGATTATTTTTTATTTGATTTGCTGATTGATTTCCGGAACAGTAATTATTTTATGCATCTTTTAAAAGCTTACTTAATTTATATTTCAAAATTAATAACTATTTTGTTTTAAAATTTGCTCCAAAAATTCCAAAGTAAAGAAGTTTAGTTTCAGTAACTTATATTCTGATAGAAATTCAGAAAATGACGAATTCGTGCATTTGACCCTTAAATTATGGAATATAATTCGAACCTTTATTTTAGTAATATTAATAAATGGTTATTTACTATCCAATTTAAACAATTATAAGCAGATAATTATCAATAATTATTTATATTATTAGCTGTGATTATTTATTAATGTTCTCTTATGCTATAAGCTGAAAAATAAAATATTTTTATTTATACATTGAATAATTTAATTAATAATTAATCTATACATCCTTTATGCATTGGAAAATTTAAACAATCATTGAGTTTTAACGTTAGCTATATATTTAATGCTCGAATTCGGGAAAATATCTCATCAAAAAATATTTATGATTAAATCATACTTTTTTTTACCCTTTTTCATTTCTATATTATTTTAAAATATTGAATATTACGTAATTAAAATCAATTTTGTAAACTTTGGAGTAAAGAAACTAATAAGTAATATATCAAGTATCATCATTATTTATAAAGACTCAGTAATTTTCATACGTTAAAGTTAAAGTTAAAACTATCTGGTCAGCAATTTATACAAATTATTAACTATAAAATTATAATATTTTAAACCTCATGCTTTATTTTCTATGAACTATCATTTATATTCTGTCTATATATATATTTCTAATTGCAAAAATGATGCAAAGTTTTGATTAACATTTTAAATTCTTGCAGTATCGATATCAATTATGAAATAATTGAAATTATTTTAATCTTTTCAATTGTTGCTACAATTATTTACCAAGTTAATTTCCTATTAATATTAAATACTACATACTATTCAAGATATTAACTTAATAATTATTTCGGTATTTATAGATATAAAAAGTTAAACAAAAAAAGCTTGCATTAATTCATACAACAATCTTTTTCGAATTTAAAAATTAGATAAATTATTTAACATCATAAAAAGAGCTTTATCCAGTACTTTTATATCTCTTTAAAGATTATCCTTTCCTGAAGCACTGAGCAATTGTTTTCTTTCGTCTCTTTTGTTAAATGTACACTTGATCAATTATCATTTACATTCTGAAATATTCTCAAATATTGCCTCTTAAATATGGGAAGAAAATGTACATTATTGCATCGTCCAAAGTCCAACATAATTTAATCTCTCAGAAGACTTTGTAACAAATAAATTGCTTCCTCCTCCAATTAGATTTCAGAAATATTTAGAAACTCTTTATGTCTTAAGCTTTTTTACATAATCAAGCTTTTAGGGAAACAAGAGGAGATGAACAAGCAATAAATTTAATTTTTCCCTGTCCATATTAATATTTAAAAGATTTTGCTTAAAGATAACTGAATTATGAACATTTCCTAAGTTCATCTTGCTTCTTTCACTCAATATTCGGGAATGATTCTCGTCAAATTCCCTTTTATTCATATTATGCAGCTAGAAAACATAGCATTTAATGAATTAACAATCACCATTTTTAAAAGTTATTTAAATTTTCTCGATAATTTTCTTAAGAACAGGAAATTCTCTTTTCCTGATTTAATTAATTAATAAAAAATATAGTTCCGGTATTGTGTATAAAAGAATATCAACCTAATTTCTTGGAATATTTAATGATCATTCACACACATAGCTTGGACTTCACTAAATTAGAATATTTTTTATTTTTCTGAAGGTAAATTTCTTTTTGAAGGTAAATTTATTAGTTAAAAGTTGAATTAAGTTGTAATATTGATATACTCTAATTTTATAATAAAAACTTTAAAATATTTTGTTACATATTGATTTATAAGGGACATATAATTTCAATTCCCTTGATTAAAAATAAATATTAATTTTTACAAATTATATCTATTTGTAAATGAAATATTTTTTAAATAAAGCAATAATAAATTTAAAAAATTCAAACTTCATAAATAATTTATAAGGAAGAAATAATGAACAATTAAATATATTATGATAAATGAAGTATGATATTAATCTTCGATTCAAGAAAACATTAACAAAACTATTTTAAAAAAGTTCAACTGTTTTAACAAAATAGCTCCGGTATAAATAATTGTCCTTTTTAAAATAGCATACTAAGGAATAGTATTTTAATTAGCAATTTGTTTACTCAAAAATTAAATATAAGTTATATAAAATTAAAAAATTTTTATAAAGTTATATAAAATTAAAAATTTGTTATACGATTTGATAAAATTAAAGATAGATATGTTATATAAAATTAAAAATTTTATATAACTCACAGATTACATGTAAATTAAAATTTGATATAGAATAAAGATAAAAAATTTTAATTAGATGTATCTTAATCTAAGCAAATAAGATTATATATTCTTTTTTCCATAAATTTAAAAAGTAATTTTTTTGTAATTTGCCTCATTAGTTTAATGTATTTCAAAACTAATTAAAATATTATTGGTAATCATTGTTTTAATATGATTAATGTTATTCTTGAGCTAAAAAATTGAGGGCTGTTTAATTTTATTTCAAAAATAATATATAATTTTATCACGAGAAGGAGAATATGTAATGAGAATATATTACAATAGTATATAAGCAAATTATGGAGCATGCTGTGGTTGCTTATGATTGTTTTTTATCTTTGTCTTATGAATGTTTTTTACATAGTTTTTAGAGCAAGCTCATATTGTTTTGCTTTTTACTTCTAAATTCTTTTAATTATTACAGTTGTGAAGCTTGAAGTGCAAATCATACATTTACTAAACATACATTTAACATTTAAAAAAAAATTCAAAGTTTAATTATTATTATAATATTTATTATAAAACGCTCTGAAAAATGTTTTAAAAACGATGAAATTTTTAGTTAAAATTATCTAAACAAACTATTCTAGAAATCAAATGATAAGCTTCATATTTATCTAACAGGAATTCCACCATTACCATAATTACATTACCACGCTTTAAAAACTCATTTTATTCTCTCATTACCACATCATATTACATTAATATCACTTATGACGGTGAAGTGTGTCCTTCTGGCCTTTTCTTCATGAGAAGAAAATTTTCCAAACATTTATCAGTCAGTCCTTTTCAATAATAGACATTACTTTATAAACATTACAATATTTGGCCATAATTTTGTATTAAGTAAAAACCCTGTTTTCAAAAAAAATAATAATAATAACTTTTGAAATGCGTTAGAAATGATTTAATGGCTTATAAAAGTTATTAACAAATGGACGTTGCTGAAATCACTAATTCTTATAAATTCCAAAGTATTTTACAAATTTTACTAAAGAAAAAATTTTAATTTCTCTGTATAACAAAACAGGTAGAAAATTGTGAATAAATATGTGTTTAATTCAACCTGAAATAATTTTGAGTTCATTATAATTGCCCTCGTGTTTTAATCTTCATCAAACACAATTCACTTTTCTTAAAACATATTTAAAAGAATCAGACTATTTTTATCATTATCTATCCAAAGTGAAGTGAAAAGAATTCTATGGGAAAGAAACTTCTTCATTGACTAAAATTGTAATTTTACGACATTAAATTGATGATATTGAAACTCTTAAGAAAGAAAAGATCTTATATTTAATCTTTCAGGACCATTAGTGAATCAAAGTTAATTTTAATAGACTATTTCGTTTTCATTTGTATTCTTCGATAAGAAAAAAGAACATTTACTACTAAAAAGAGTACTTTTCTCGTGATAATTTAAAGTGAAATTGGAAATAGAATTTTTAGATCAATTTCCGTTAACTCTCATTCTGTAGTATCTTTGTTATCACTGTTATTCAGGATGTAAATTTAGTCTTGAGCAAGATAATAATTTAAAATATTTCTTTCAGTTTTTATGTCATCATTTACGTAATCGAAACCCAGTGAATTTGGAATTTTTGTAATGAGTGATGTATAACACGAATTAATCAATTTGTAAAATGCACGAATCCTCTATAAAAATAAAAATGCCTCTATAAAATAATAAATCCTCTATAAAAATGCACGAATCCTCTCCTCAATAAAAAATGAAGCCTTTATTTAACCGTAAAATTATTCTTAAAAAAACTAATCTTGTTTTGTTAAAAAGAGCTTAAGTGGACAGTTTAGTTGAACATTACAACGAGTTATAGTGTTAAGATAAAATTACAAACACATTATTAAACACAGTTCTTTGTCAGTGTATTACGACAGTTTTTTTCCTGATAAAATTTCTTTATAACTACATTTAAAAAAAATTGTTATTTAGAATATTTAGGAACAATAGCATTTATTTTATGACCATTTATTTGAAAAAAGATTGTAATTTTCTATAAATATAATCTTCTTCATTAAAAAAGTTTAAAAAATTTCATAAATATAATCTTATTCTTGAAAAATGTATTTGAAATATATTTATTGATATGTATGCTAAAAGCATCGGTTACAAATTAAAAAATATGCCTGTTAAAAAACACATATTGAAATTCAATAAAAAAATTATATTTTTTAATTGCTTAAATTATAAGAAATGTAACATAAAATGTTTGCTTGTTTGGTTTTTCATGTATCATTCAATTTTTGTTAGAACATAACAAAAGTTGAACTCTTCTTGTGGAAAGTCCTTGTTTGAATTAGCACTAATTTTTATGTGCAAAACAAAAATTCGTTGAAGCCTTGTATTTTACTAAATAATAGCACTATGCTCAAAAGATTTTACCAAATTCAAAATTTTTTTCATTATTCAGAGTAATTTAAATATTTTGCTTTCCTTAATTCAAGAATAAAAAATACAAATAGATAAAGCACATTTATAAAATAAAGTAATCCACAAAATAAATATATTGCTAAATACCTTGTACATTTTTCAACTTATAAAAATACATAAAAAAAATAATTGTATATAAATTTATGAAATATAGTTTTGTTTACCAGTTTACAAGATACATAATTTCTGGTAAACCTTCAGCAGCTGTTTACTTGGTTACTAAACAAGTATTCTTTAAATTACTGTATTATAGTTCCCTAAACTTAAAAAGTCAACCACTGTTATACTTAAGTAACTTTCAACAGCATTTAATATTTTTGTATGAATGGCAATTAGTATAGGAGCAATATTTATTTGATGTCACAGAAATAGTATAATTGATCCAGTCTTTTGCCTAATGCAGACGATAATCTAAGAGACCATCCAATAATGGTGGAATTTCATCAAAAACGCATTAGGGGTTTCTCGTTAATGAAGATCAAAAGTACCAAGGTCCTCCTCCACTGTGACCGCCAGAGAAATTAATCAGTATTAAAAGGTAATTACAGTACACTTAGGTGCGAAACGTTAATGCGCTTAGCAAATGGCCTCGTATGCTTTTTTTTGCCTCTTCACTGATTTATTTTGACGGAAATTGGCAACATTATCGTATCGATACATCTTTAAGATACTGAAAAATTGATATCTATCAAAAATAGCTATAGTTCCTTTTACCTTAATTACACGCTAAACTGCTCCAGATAATATATTTTTTAACTATTAAATTTTAAGTGATTGGTACGAATGGATATAAATCACAGTTACCATAGAAAAAGTAATTCTGATTTTAAAGAATATTTAATAATAAATATATTGTTACTGAGAATTGAAAAGTAAATGCATTTTACTAGGTTTTGAAGGCTAAAGAGGATATTTCATTCTTTTCATAATATTATCAGATAACATAGAATTAATTTTAAAATTAATGTTTTAAAATTTTGGCAAATGATAAATTATTTTATTCTTACTTGTTTTATATCTTCCTAGTAAACAATATTTTATAATAAGTAGCAAAGGCGTAAAATTATTTATTTTATCTGTGATATATTGGTTTAGTTAAAGTTATTCCCATTGAAGATAGTATTTATTCCATTTTAAATATTTTCTCATAAATACAAATGTATTCAAAACTAAAAAGTAAAACTTAAATGCGTTTTGAACGTAATTTATACATTTCTTGTATTTAAATTATTATTATTATCAAAGTAAACTTCAAAGAAGAATATATAATGGTTTGTAGGCTTCAGCTAAATATAAGAACAATATAAAATTTAATTATAACTCAATAATATATGAAGTAATTTTTTTATGAAACAAATAAGGGTTCGGTGTAGAATCAAGTACATCTTGATTTGGTGGAAATTTTGATATGAATTTTGGTGAAATTTTGATTTGGTGGAAAACTAAAATAGCGTTACACAAAATTTAATTTCTGGTAACGCTATTTTAGTTTAGCTTATATATAATTGCACAGCGGCCATCTTGATAATCACATCTTGGTACCTATCTGGTGTCAATAAGAATAGTAATATCAAGGGGTTCGCGAATGTAAACTTTTACTTCAAATCTTGTGAGACAATTTTTTGTTCCATTTATCTAATAGTCAAATTGTTTTTGCTGGTTATAAGGCTCTTTGAATTGCCCATTAGGTATTGGTGACTATAGAATTTTTCATAGATGACGATTGGTAATTACATTTTTTAAGCATGAAAATTAAATTAATTTCGAAGTTTTTATACTGACAAATACTTATATTCCTCTTTTATTGTTCTGACAACATAGATCTTAAATTTAAGACTGTATTCTCTAAAATATGAAATCTTAACACAAAAATCTTAAAGCATATAAATATGAAATCTTAAGGCAAACATAAAATGCGTTGTCATAGACATTTTCATTTCAAACAACAACAAAAAAAAATTTAAAACTGTAGTTGTTTTACTTATTTCTCATAGTTCACAAATTTCGTAGTCATCTTCATACTTCATCCAAATTGTTCCACATTTTTAAACTTTTTATAATAAAAAGTTTCCATCAAGTTTTTTGTTGTATTTTTAACTAATTGCTTATATCTTTTTGGAAATTTTTTCCCAAAATTAAAATGGCATGTCAATCTAAAATCAACTCAAGGACAGTATAACTGCTCTTTTGGTGCTCTTTTTGATGTTTGTGATTGAAAGAAAGCAATGAAAGATCCAGTTTTAAAATGAAATTTTATAAAAACTCTCATTTTAGAAGATCATTAATAATAAATATTAAAGTGAATAAACCGCAGCTAATTAACGTAGTCCCTTTAAGAATTATACTGAAAGAAATATGAATTTCAGTGCTGATAAAATTTTTTCCCTCTTATACATCCACATTTTTAAGTTCACCAATGCGTTCACTGAGTCCATTGGATCGGAATTGCAGGCGTTTCATCACTGTCAACGACGCTGTCTCCCTTTGAATTAGATTAATTTCTCAATGCCTTTTCAGTTCTGTCACACGTTACTAGTTATTTAGGGCAAACCTTCCAATTAAATTTTGAACTGAAGCCGTAGCATTTGAAGATCGATGTTGCGATGACGGTGTGAATTGGGAAGGTATTTAGTGAAAATGAACTCCATTTCAATGAGCTTCAATTCCTTCACTGCTTTGTAGTAACATTTTCTCATTGGATTCAAAATGATTATCTGATGTAATGCAATGTATTGACTATATGTTCATTGTTAAGTTTGTACAAATATGATTGTGCATTCACTAAAAGAACATACTTAAGTTGAATTATTTAAATATGGTTAATTGGGAATATTTTAATTGACAGTTTTTACTTAAAAGGTTAATACTTTATTTCCTTGTCTAAAACAAGAGAGAAAAGTATTAGTCTCTGTATTGTGCCATTTATAGAATATAATAAATTTAATTTTAAAATTATCAATTTCGTATTGTCTTTGAATATTCAAATGCCTTAAATGACGTTTTTAATAATTGTACATTAAGTTAAATAGTAATCGGTATAAAGTTTTATTTTTATATTTGTTAATTAAATAACTTTAATTCGATTCAAATTATATTATTATCTTAAGTTTGATGCAGTATTGATGACATTTCTAATAAAAATTTAAGTACAATAAAAGTATTTTTATAATTATATTTATAAAAAATTTTAATATTATATATAATATATTATTATTATTACTTAAAATCACTTTTGAAAAAAGACCAAAGTGCAAAGTAAATTTTATGTCTAAATGGGAAGTAGACAAATTGTACATAGAACTAGTCTGGCTCAATAAATAATTTCAATAATATGTATATTCCAGACATGGTTTTTATAATGTTAATAAATGAAAATTATATATTACTCAAATTATTTGTGTTAAGCCTTTTTCAATATAATGAGTGTTTTATTTATAATAGATAAGATAACATATACATAATTGCTTATAATATTAATTAAACTACACCATTTTTTGACTCTGTGTTGTTAAGAATACTGACGTTTAATAAAAATGGCAGTAATTAATAATCTGGATCCATGTATATACTTATTCTTTTTTTTTTATTTCTAAAATATATTTATATAAATTTAAAGAAAAGTTAAAAAGTTGTTTCATGTATTTGTTTAATTGTCATAAGGTAATTTCAATATTTTAAATAAGCTTTAAATACTATTATTTATTCATTTTTAGCATTACTGTGTGAGTTATTAACGCACTTAATAAGAAAAAATGATAAATTTATTATCTAATAACTTTTAGTTTAGTTTTCTTAATGTATGTGTTTTTAGTATTTTACTGAGAATTGCATTATTTTCTTTCAGTTGACAGACCACAAGCTGAAGGTAAGTTTGTTTTAATTATAAAAAGATTTTGTTATTAAAATATTTTAGAAATAATATGTTATAAAAAATAGTTAAATTGATGTTAGATAAAAGATAGGTGAAAGATTATTTAAATGATTTCAAATTATTTATTCAAAACAATATATTCTTAACACTATTTTATCTATTAAAACCGAGTTTTAGTTAAATTCAAATTTGAACTCAACTAACTCGATAAAACAAGTTTCGAATTACTTGTTAACATTTACTGGTTAATTACTAAGTTATATTCTATTGTTTAAGGCACTTTTACAGCTTGTTTCATAACTTATGAAAATAATTGATAAAAAAACTATTAAAAGTATCATAAACTATACCGATTTTATATAAAATAAGCAAAAATTTAAAAATGTGGTATCAAGTAAGGTTAATTTAAAGCTCTTGAACTTCAAATATATTGGATATTTTACAAAACCACCTTTTAAGGAGGAATCCTTATTTGATGAAGAAAGGACAGTAAGAAATTTAGAAATCGCTAAACTCATTGACATGAACTTCAATGGATATTTGTCTTTAAAATTGCTTCATAGATCCATAGACCACTTAGAATACGCTCAACAAAACAAGATATTTAACACTTCTATGATAACTCAGTTAGTTCATTGGTTTTTAGCTGATGATTCAGTCTCTTGAAGACATACCGAAAGTAAACAAACCACTTCTTCAAATAATTCAGATATGTGACTTTGTCTTCTATGAAATGGGACTCAAATGTTTACTCATCTTCACTTAGACCTGCACATATTTTCTATGAAAAGAACAGTATCGCCTGCAAGGACGCAAAATGTTGCAAAGACAATTACAACGTTTGAATTGTGTACGTAGCCACGTTAATTGAACAGAAAATAAATGGACCATTGATCGAATTAAACAATCGATATCTTCTGTTTAACTTACAGGAAAGGATGTCTATGTTGAAAGAAATATATTTAGAATGGAGTGTTTTAAAGAGAAAGCCGAGACATAAATATATTCAAATTCCCACAGAATTTTCGATGCTCAAAAATTCAAAAATGACATATTAGATTCAATTGCTTATCCAAGATCTAATGACAACTGATATCTTATTGCATTCTGATTACATAAAATGGAGATAATGATCCGATTATTATAAACCTCATGTTTACACTGGTCATCTTGTGAATCAATACCGTAAGAAAAACTCTATAGACTAAATGTAGATAGACTAAATGTAAATGTAGAAAAACTCTATAGGCTCATATAGTTGCTTGACCTTAATCCAATGAAGTATGCAGAATGCTCTAGTGAGGTGCATTGCTAGTCCCTAACCCTTTTATTGAAAGATTCTATTGAATGAAAATTGTTTTACGTGTTCAGGGAACTTTTTTACTCAGGCAGATTATTGACAGCATGGAAAATAAAATTAAAACATCACTACCAGGCTTGTATAGATATTTGGAGGGATTACATGAACTATTTTGCATTTCATTTGGGAATCTACAGTTTGATTAGATTTTAAATTTTTGTTGATATCACAAAAAGTATATTTTTGTATAAGGATAATCTGTGTAATGATGTTTGTTTAAATGTTTTGTATATTTTACATGAATAACAAAAGATGCATAATATTTTAAGTCAAAAATATTTTTCACTATTACTATTAGCATTGTCTTAATTACTTCATTAAAGAATTTTTTACACAAATAATTTTTTCACTAAGCTTTGAAAATATTTTACATTTTTACTTTAATTTGAATAATAATTTTACTTTAATTCGAAGATTATAATTCCTATATAATATTTAATATTTCATAAATTTAAAAATACATAAATTTTTACTAAAATTTCCAATGAAATAAATCTACAAGATGCATTAAAATAATGTAAGTTCTTCTGAGTTTAATATACAAATTAGATTCATTTCTTCTGAGTTTAATTCAAAATATGTTAAATAATACTCGAAATCCATCCTAAATACTCTGATGCTAGTATAATATTAATAAAATAAATTCAAACTAACATGACCTTTTATCCAAATGAACACTATTATTAATGAGAATTGTTGTCGTTCATTATATTTTTATCATTATTTGTTGACATCATAACTAATATACTTAATTTAATAATAAACAAATTTTATATCCTTATGGATTTTAACACAAATCAAGTAAAAATTTTGTTAAAATGCTAATTTAAAATTAATGATTTCAAAAAATATATATTTTATAAGCAATTTAAAGTAAAATTTAGATTAGTTTCTTTGTGATGTATAGTGCTTTTTATCTGTAAAAAAAATATTTTTAGAGATTTTCTTCGATGTATCTAGAAATTCTAGATTTAAAACTGATTTTTCCATTTACATAAGATGGTGGTTAAAGGTAAATGTTAAAAAATTTTCACAGCATTAATATCATATTAGCAGACTTCAAACGTTTTGAAAAATGTGTCTGAATTATAAGAATACACAATTTAAAGGTAAAAAATAACTAACAATATAGAACAAACTCTATTTTGATTTAATTCTAACTGCTTTTCAGACTTCTTAATTCTTAAAATAAGCACTGTCATTCAACTTTTTACGCTTTAAAATATTCCTGTACCGCTATAAAAAGTTAGCTATTATTTAAGGAAAAATTATATTCAAGACAATAAACCATAGAGAAAATATTTTACATCATAATAGAATCGCTTGGAATCTTATTTAGATTTCTTACTTTGTTAAGCAATATTAATTTCAATGGATACTAGGAATTAAACAATACTTTAATTTAATAATAAATTAAATGCCATTTTATATCAATAAGTTTTAAGTTTAAATTATTACTTTTTAAATATTTAAGAGTCAAAGTAAGGATGACTGGAATGAAAACTAATTAGCAAACGATAAATTAGTGACTTCATATCATTTCAGGAAAGACCAAAGACGTCAGGGAATTTACTTTACTGTAGGGTAGATGCAACACAAAGTTACATTTTCCCTTGATAGGTGACATTAATGATAAATTTCCCTTTCTCTTTTCCCTTTCTTTTGTAGAGTGTACCTACGAGCGAGGAGGGGCTGGGGGCCTAATCAGCCCATCGGACGTGAGCAAATCCATCTTGAACTACTCCCTCACTTGGAAAGTACCTCTTGATTGCACTTGGGTCATCCAAGTAGAACAAGGGTGGAAGGTAAGCAACTGTTCTATGAAAATCAGGTAATTGTTAACATGGCGAGGTTCGGATAAACACTGAATCAGCTATGCCCGGTGGGGGTGATTTCCTTGGACTTTTCCCTTCCAGAAATGAGATAAAACGATGCTTGATTTCCTAAAGCTCTGGGAAATATTTCGGTAACGATCTTTAATAAAGTCCACATTTAATTCTCATTACATGGCTTGAAATGAATTGTCCTTGAGATAATTATCTTTAAATGGCCAACTATCATGAGACAACAGTCATGCTGTAATTTGAAGTATTTACCTCTGGAGAGGAGATTTCAATCTGGGGCATTAATACAGGCGCATGGTTTCATGATAGCATATTTCAATAATTCGGAAATGATGGACATTAACTATGTTGCATATTGAATAACTGTTTTTGCTGATAATCCTTAATAGTAACAGCATTTGAGCGATAAATTAATCGAAATGTATATTAATAAAAGTATTTTTGTTGTAATTTTTTAATTTAAAAAGTTTTATTAAATTGAATTTTGAAAGATTATTTTTATTGAACTTTTTAAGAAATTCAAAGTTTTGAATTTTTACTCTTATTATCCTAACCAAATTTGAATAAAAGAATATTTCATAAATTAGTAAATTTCAACAAAATAAAAATAGATATTTATATTGTTTTTTACTTTATACTCTGTGTGCATATGCATAATTTAAACATTGTTTATCAAGGCATCATTCATCTCTCTTATTGGCATGATTAATGTCGTAACAAATAGTGCTTAACTCAACTTGAATGGTTTGTTGCATGAGAGTGTAAAAATGTCATAAATTTTCTTTAAAATTAATTAAAACGATTTCTCATTTAGCATATAAAATAATATAGAACATTCAATATAAAAGTTTATGAGCTTTAATCAAACAAGCAAAAGCTTCGAATTAAAAAAAATTGCTAATTTTTTGTGAAATATCTGTACAGATAAATAAATGACTGATTTAATATTTATGACTTAATCTGAAGATATTATTAAACCTTTCTCACAAAAGTCTATATCTCAAATAGTAAAATAGAAATAATAAAAACAATATGAATAATTGGAGGCGGAATTAACTAGTTACTTAGGTCATTAAATAATGACTAAGTTAAAAATTTGTTATATAAAATTAAATATATTTCCTGGTACAGCCAATGTAGAGGGGTATACATTTAGAATCTATTTTTATAAGTAATTTCCCATTTTATTTTTCTTTTGTATATAAAAGTCTTAAAAATCACTTATTTTCGTTACAACTTGTATTCGTCAAAATATAGATTATGTTTACAAAGCATCATAAATTTTAAATTATCTATTTGGGTAAGTATATACAAGCTTGAAGCATAATTATAAATTTAACCATTATTAAAATAGTATCACTATACAAAATATATACTACACATCATGATATTTGGTCTCGAACAAAATTTTTTCCGAACATAGTTTCATGTGAGCTTCATTTAATACATTATATCAAATATTAATAAAAATCCCTCTTCAAAAAAAAAAGTTTCAGAACATTTTATCATTTTTTGTCATGTTATTTATTTTTTGAAATTTACAATTTGTAATTCAGCTCTTAATTTCCCATTGAAAAAGAAACATCAAAGTGAATTATCATTTAAGTACAATGTGAAGCACTTATATTTTTTAACTTAACATCAAGTGTGGTTTCGAATTTTGAAAAATATATTGAAAATCATAAACACATTAAAGTAAAAATGGCAACCGAATTTTCAAAATTAAGCTTTAACCTCTTATACGCATCGTGTACAGACTCTGCTGTGATGGGCTGCAGG